>APFE031285340.1:0-38102 GCA_000404065.3 Pinus taeda | reverse complement strand
TTTGGGAGCCCAAATCTTCATAAAATTTGAAACCCATCCATAGGTAAGTGTATTTTTGCATGAAAATTCCAAAAATGTAGAGTTTTCCCCGTTCTGAGCTGTCCCCATGACTGGTCGCGCACGGAGTGAGACCACTCAAATGGCCAAAACCTGTAACATTCTCAAAAATGCCAAAAATGCCTCAAAACTCTCAAAATTTCTTGGGTTTGCTGCTAGGAGGATTGTAATGAGTTTCATGATGAGTGAGAGAAGCCTCGGCCAAGATACGGAGTGGGTTGGTCTTCTTTCTCGTTTTTGTGCCTTGACCAACTGTACTGGAAACATGAGATTGCCATAGGATAAGCTTGTAAATCTGTCAAAGAGGTGGGCTCCTCTCTCTTATGATGACCACCTTTGCCCCCCCTACGAGGCCTCCGCTGTACCTCAACCTCTGTAGAAGAAGACTGGTCATCACTTTGCTCACAGGTTTGGGTGTCTGACATGGTTTAGGAGCAAAGTGGACAAAGTGAACTGCTGTCTCTGCCTGCAAAAATGCTGAACTCTATGCTGTTTCAAGGGGGAAAAAGACACGAGGGAAATGTTAGGGGAGGGATCTTTCAACAAGGAATGGGAACGCGTGATATGACAGGGAATTTTTTAAGGGAAAATTCACAAATTGTCATGCATATAGAATCTCATTTTCATCATGGGGAAATCATTTGCAAAGAACATCTTGTAAGGGAAAAAGCATGTATGATAATGACCATGGAAGGAGCATACATGTGCGAATAGGGACATAGGAAACCATACAAAATTTACTTATTGGATTTTCATGTGCATCATAAGGCAAACTTTTGGTCATGTACATTTTTGACATAGGGGGAAGGGTTTTATTAAGCAAAGGATGTCAAATGGATACAAGGGGAAAACAGTATGTACATGTGTTTTTACAATATACACAGCAACATGTTTTGTAATTTTATTGTCACATTACTCTTTTCTTCATTGCACATATATCTTTTTCTTTTGGCTTTGTTTTTTATATGTGTAGGGTGTTGGTGTAGGGAATTAGGGTTTGCATATGCTTGGGGAGGGATAGGGTTTACATTTTAGGCCATGGGGAAAATTTACATTTCTTTGCAAATAATAAGGGCAGAGACATAAGCATGAATTTGTGAAGAAAAGGGGAAACAAGGGAGGGAATCAAATGGGACCAAAAAAAACCTTGAAACAAACATAAAACCCTAACATTCTGCCCACATTGACAAACAGTTACAAATATCTTTTTCCCTTGCATCCTTGGAGGCATAATCGCAAGCATGTAGACCCATAACCATCATCAACCAATCAAACAACAGGTATAGAGCCTACCTCAACCCAATTTGCAAATTTGAAGAAGATTTGAGTGACTTTGAGGTGATTTTGGCTTTTACAGCTCAACTGGTCGCGCACAGCCCAACTGGTCGCGCCAGTTCAAAATTAACACTGCGGAGGAGCTGCTCACTGGTCACGCACTGCCCAACTGGTCGCGCACATTCACAACCTTGTTTGAGGGCCTTCCTGGCTAGGAGCGGGCGCAGGATGGCTCGTTGGAAAGGTATTTGAGTCTACTTTCCAACCCAAGTGGAATTTTTCAATTTGGAGTTTATTTGACCTGTCAAAAATCAAATCTCCCAAGACTGGTCAAAAAGTGCCAAATGAGGCTGCCTGAAAGAAGAGTGCTGTTGCAGTGAACTTTTGAATGCCTTCCACAACCCCAATTGAGCTCATGATAGCTCATTGGAAAGATATTTGTGTCTAGTTATCATTTTAGCTATCAATAAAATCATTTGGCCAACCACGCTAGGAGAAAACTTGATTTTCCCAAGGTCACTTTAGGGGTGTCTTTGATTCTCCTGAGGCAACGGTATTCTTGACATTTCTCTCAAACCATGACACCTGTGTAAAAAGTGAAGGAGGTTTTTCTTCTTTGGAATGTTGTGGACAAAAAACTCTCTCAGTTTCCCAAAATTCATCTTTGATTTCTCTGGAACATTATTTGAGTGCGACTTGTCCCAATGTGTGAAACAAGGAATTTTGTCAAAATGGAGCGAAATGAAGGGGATAAGGGGCTTCTAAATTCTTGGGGAAATTTTTGGGAGTGGGGAGGGATGTTGGGGAGCAGGGGAAGGTGGAATCTCAGAGATTGAGTGAGGGGAAAGGGTCCAAAAGGGAAAAACACAGGCCCAACCTAGAAAATTGCCAGGTTGTAGCTAGAAACTAGGGTTTGTGGAAAAATGAGGAATTTGGCGGATCTAAGGGATGGGAAGTGTTTGATAAGGTACTTTAAAGATAGGGGAAGGTATATGAACATCTGGATACAAGTTTTGCTGATGATTTGTCCGTCCAAGAGAAATTGGCTTCAAAACCCTAGGAGAGGGAAATGAACTTGCTAAGGCACAACTGAAGCATGAACAAGATGTAAAATGACTCATTAGACACTGACATGATAATGACAACCCTATGAATGATGATAGACTCAGCTGAATAGTGACATAGATTGGCATTTGGGCAAATTTGAAAAGAGTGAGAGCAAACCCTAGACCTAATGCCTAGTGACCAAATTTTGCTTGAAGACTCACTGAAATGACAAAATTTGACCTTGACACTTCAAAATAACTTTGTAAGAGCATGTTTGATCACTGGAGGAAGGCTGGAAAGACTGACACTAACAGATGGGATGGAACATCCACCAAATGGATGTCAAGACTGCATTTCTGAATGGCACAATAGATGAGGAAGTCTATATAGAGCAACCCTTGGGATTTGAAGTTAAAGACAGGAAGGCATATGTTTGCAGATTGAAGAAAGCATTATATTGCCTTAAGCAAGCACCAAGGGCATGGTATGCTAGAATGGATGTATACCTACAAAGAATAGGCTTCACAAAAAGTTCTGCTGATCCAAACCTTTATATCAAGGTTGTAGATGGAGAACCTGTAATTATTCTTTTGTATGTAGATGATCTTCTCTTGACAGGTGTAGAAGGTCGAGTTGAAGAATGTAAGAAGCAATTAGCAGCAAAATTTGACATGAAGGATCTAGGGCTGATGCATTACTATTTGGGACTAGAAGTTTGGCAAGGACCTGATGAAATTTATCTGGGTCAAGGACAGTACATGATTAAGATGTTGAAGAGGTTTGACGTGATGGACTGCAAACCTATGACCACTCCAATGATCACAAACTTGAAGAGACTAAGGAGTTTTGAATCGAGCCCTGTGGATCCTTTCAAGTATAGACAATTGATTGGCTCACTGATGTGCTTGGTGA
Organism: Pinus taeda; assembly: GCA_000404065.3. Lineage (NCBI taxonomy): Eukaryota > Viridiplantae > Streptophyta > Pinopsida > Pinales > Pinaceae > Pinus > Pinus taeda. The sequence continues at coordinate 34,811 of APFE031285340.1, read as the reverse complement.
ATACTCGACTAGACATATGTTTTGCAGTGAACATTCTCAATCAATTCCAAGTGGAGCCAAAGCATGATCATTTGATAACAAAAGAACATATACTGAGATATCTGCGAGGAACTATCCACTATTGCTTGAAATATGATAGGAGAAATGATGTCCACTTGATTGGATATACAGATTTCGACTAGGGAGGCAACGAGTAGGATGGAAGAAGCACTATGGGAGGATGTTTGAGTTTGGGATCCTCCATGATCTCATGGATGAGCAGAAAGAAAGACATAGTTGCTTTGAGTAGTGCCGAGGCTAAGTATGTTGCAACCTGTGAAGTAAGCAAAGAAGCATTTGGTTAAGAAAACTGCTATCCGACCTATTCGAAGGACTAATGGACCCTGCAGTGATACATTGTGACAACATCTGAAGGCCCAATGTTCCTTGGAAAGACAAAGCATATAAACAACAAGTATCACTATATTTGGGAGCTAGTACAAAATAGTGTGCGGCAGCTACAGTGTATCTCCACTGATGAGCAGTTAGTTGACATATTAACAAATGTCTTCCTAACAAGAAGCTTGTATACTTGAGAGACAAGTTTGGCTTGGTGGATATATCCTCCATAGTTGAGAGGGAGAGATTTGGTATATCATTCTTGTCTTCACTTGGGAAGACAAAATGGAGGATTTGGTAACTAGTTGGCTTTCGATACTCTTTGAGGATGAGGTAGGGCATCCAAGATAAGAGTAGTCGTGGACCGATATTCTTTGAGGACTAGTTATCCAAGACAAGAATAGTCCAAAGAAGGTCATGCTCATTGAACACCTAGGTGGAGTATGCACCTTGAGAGAGAATGATGATGGTGTCTATAAGTCATTGGTGTCGCTAGCATTGTGCTATGATCTTGTGGAGAGATAGAGCTGTTAGTCAAGGCCTTGCTATGTGACAATGCTAGACAGATGGGTTACCAATCCGACTCTTCTTATGAGATCTCTTCAAATTGAGAATGTCCATGTACCTCTTATGAATACCTCCCTAGTTAAGAGGGAGTGTTGAAAAAAGTGTAACTAGGTTCGGTCTTCCTAAGTATGAAACGTACCTTTGATTCTTGTAAATTGTAAAATGAAAAGAAAAAATTATTATTATTATATTTGGAGCATGGGTTTCATGTTCAAGGTCTTTTATTTTAGGTCAAGCACCCATTGAGTGCTTCTAGGGTTTGTCCTAGGTCAAGAAGTCAAAAGGGCCATTGTCATAAGTTGAAGACCCCATCGGGCACATTGTAACTTGTAAAGATTTTTGTTTGTTTGTTTGTTTGTTCTTTTGTCTTTAAAAGTGTCAGAATACCCTCCAAGACCAAGTTGGCCCGGCAGCTGGCAAGTTGGCCTAAAGGAAGATCCACGTGCACCCTTGAAGAGCCTATAAATAGAAGAGAAGTCGTCGTATTTGAAGCAATTCACTCACCACTCATTCTAGCGAGGAAAAGGAAAAAGAAGGCAATGAAGGAGGACGACATAAGAGATTTGTGTTTGGGCTAATTTTTTCTCACACGTGCTAAGGAGTATTAGGGTTTCTACAACAAGACCTAGGGTTTCTATCTTCAAGTTCGATCTTGGAGAAAAGGAGACAAGTAGGTCAAGCGAAGGTCACCAAGGGTAATCCTCATGCTCCTAAAGTGAGCGAAAGTCAAAGCGAAGGTCAAAGGAGGGCTCAGAAGGAAGATCGAAGCTCACACGTGTGGCAACAACAACTGCTGGGGGCTGAAATTTTAGATCTGTAGTGGAGGCCGAAATTTCAACAGCTGGAGGTCGAAGAAGTGCTACTGGAAGAGATTTTATTGGGTTTGACAAGATCAAGGTTAGCGCATCATTTGAAGAGGTTGGTCTTGGTCTTGGAGGGTTCTGAGGTCAGTGTTAAGGTCTTGGAATTCGTCAGTTGAAGAATCTGTAAGGAAGAGATTTGCAAGTTTTCCTCTCAAGTGGAGAAATTTTGGCCCTGGTTTGCAGCCTATATTCTATGCTCTTGTTCTTCTTATGTTTGTAGCTGTTTGATGATTCACACATAATAATAACAAAGCTAATAAATAAAAGAATATCACAAGCAATTGTTAAGTAAAGAGAAATCTCTATAATCATTGCCCTTTTGATTTCTCAACACCACCTACGCCGTGAAGGGATAGGTACTGTCACTCTTCACTTAAATCAAGGTCAAACCATTCATCTAAAAGAAGTATTGTGTGTACTCGATTTGAAGAAGAACCTGGTGTCTATTTTTACAATGGAAGATAAAGGCTTCAAGGCAACATTCATTGATGGAAAAGTACGTATTTGGCAAAGAAACCCTAAGGATGCACTTCCAGTTGGATTTAGGGTTGAAGGTCTCTATCAAGTTGGAGGAAGTCCTTTGGGAGCCTCGACTTGTGATACTTCTCTTTAATCTGAATTATGGCACCAGAGACTTGCGCACCTTCATTACAAACCCTTACTTGGCATAAGGAAGATGGTCACAAGTATGCCCTAGTTCAACATGAATCATGAAGGAGTTTGTCAGGGTTGTGCAACTGGGAAACTTAGAAGGGGACCATTCCCTTCAAGTGAAAGCCAAACTACTGATATTCTTCATTGGCCCACTATTACCTATCTAGTATGTTGACTGTAACATCATTGGGAGGATACTCATACTTGCAGTTTTTGTGGATAACTTCTCTTGCAAAACATGGATCTATTTCTTGAAAAAGAAGGATGAAGTGTTCAAATGGTTCCGTTCTTTCAAAGCCTTTGTGGAAAATCAAATAGGGAAGATGATCAAAATATTGAGGACCGACAATGGATCGAATATGAATCAAATGATTCAATGACTTTTGCAGAGAGGCTAGCATTAGGAGGGAGAGTACTGTTCCATACATTCCTGAGCAAAATGGAGTTGTTGAAAGAAAGAATCGAACAATCATGGAAGCCATTCGTGCCATGTTACATGATCAAGGTCTACCGAAGTTCGTATGGGGAGAAGCTGCAAACATTGCCATATATGTTCAAAATAAGAGCTCGCATCAAGCACTGGATTTCAAGACACTCGAAGAAGTTTTCATTGGTAAGAAACTTGATGTTTCTCATTTTAGAATATTTGGTTGTCTCGTGTATTTTCATGTGCCTAAAGAGAAAAGAAACAAGTTAGAAGCATCTGGGAAGAAAGATATATTTGTGGGCTAGAGTGAAAATTCAAAGGCTTATAAAATCTGTGTCTAGACAAAGAGATGGGGAAGTAAGCCATGATGTCACCTTCGATGAAGACAGTGCCCTTGGGAAGACTAGAAATCTCCCCATTCTAAGGAAGGATAATGATGATGCTGCAAAAAAGCAGGATGAACCTTCGACAGATGAGCCTATGCTCGATGTTGAAGGCCCGATGGATCCCGTTGATCCACCTCCTGGTGATCCCTCTAGCTCAAGAAAAGGACCCTGAAAGACATATTGCTCCAAGAGGGACATTCCGTGAAAGCAAGATGCTGAACAGGTATCAAGGGTACCTAGTTGCTATGAGTACTATTGTTCAATCAGAGCCATGTAAATTCGAAGAAGCTATAACGCATCAAGAAGGATGTGATGAATGCGGAATATGAATCTATCATGAAAAATGATGTCTGGGATATGGTGCCTAGACTGAAGGACAAGTTCATTGTCGCTTCAAAATGGCTATACAAATTTAAACATGTAGCTGATAGGGGTGCTGAAAAATATAAGGCCAGGTTTGTTGCTCGAGAATTCTCTCAAAAGGAAGGAGTGGACTATGACGAGATATTTGCACTGGTTGTTCGATATACCACTATCCGATCAATTGTTGCTCTCGTGAGGCAAGAATGGAGCCTACATCAAATGGACATTAAGATTGCTTTCTTGCATAGCTTGCTTAAGGAGGAAGTCTACTTAGAACAACCTCAAGGGTTCGAAGTACAAGATCGAAGGACACATGTATGCAGGTTAAAGAAAGCCCTTTATGGGTTGAAATAAGCCCTTAGGGCTTCGTATGAAAGGATTGATAGCTATCTTATGAAGCTAGGATTTACAAGGAGTGACGCTGATCCTATTCTATACTTCAAGGTTGAAAATGACATGCCTCTCAAGAAACTATGTGGAAGTGCTGTTGGGCCTGAATTGGCAAACCCTTTTGAGTATCGACAACTTGTGGGGGTCCTGATGTTCTTGATAAACTCCCAACTGGATATATGCTTCGCTGTGAATACGTTGAATCAATTTATGGTCGAGCTTCATCACGTACATTGGATTGCTACTAAGAATCTCTTGAGATATCTCTGTGGCACAATCAAATATGGACTGAGATACATTGCTAGGAATTTGAGGCTACATGGATATACTTATGCTGACTGGGCTGGCAATGTGGTGGATCGTAAGAGAATGTCTGAATGTTGCTTCTCATTTGGTTATGCTTCAATTTCTTGGATGAGCAGGAAGCAAAAATCGATTGCTCTAAGCACAGTTGGGGGCGAATACATTGCTGCTAGTATGTCTTGTTGTTTAGCTGTTTGGTTGAGGAAGCTCTTTAGTGAGCTATTTGAGCATGTGCTGGATACCACCATGATATATTGTGACAACCAGAGTGGGATTCTCCTTTCAGAGAATCCCGTGTTCCACAACTGGTCCAAGAACATTGATATCAGGAACCACTTTATCTGAAATATGGTACAATGGGGAGCAATAAGGCTCCAACACATCAGGACTGATGAGTAGGTCGTAGACATTTTCACGAAGCCTTTGGGCAAGGTCAAATTCTAAGCCTTTTGAGAGAGACTTGGATTCGTGGAAAGACCCTCCCATGAGGGTCACGCTTGAGTTGGACATTGAGCTCTGGGAGCTTGGGGTACTTCTTGGAGCTATAAACGACCATAGGGCGAGTGGTTCACCTTCCCCTATTGGTGCGTTGTGTAAAGGGTGAGTGGTTCACCTTCCCTTATGATATCCCATGATGGTTGGCATGTGTGTAGGGTGAGTGGTTCACCTTCCCCTACAATTGACATATGTACAGGATGAGTGGTTCACCTTCTCCTATGGCATATGAACAGGATGAGTGGTTCACCTTCTCCTACTGATGCCCCAAGATACATCCTATAGTCCTAGACTCAAGGGGAGTACCTCTTGTCTAACCAATGAGTTAGGAAAAGTTGATAGGGACCATAGCACTATCGATGGACGCATCGTGTATTGCCGTACTCCCAATGTCTAGGGTGCATGGTTTCCCACAACTACTTGATCTGGGATCAAGACTGACTTTTATTAGTGGAGAGTGGTAAGGTCTTCTGACTCTCGATCGATTCTTCTTTATTATTGATATCAGTGTTCAACATAGTAGAGATAAGATGAGATACAAAAATGGTTCATGACGACAGGATGGCATGCTGATTGATGATGATGGATGGATTGGCAGGTGGAATTCTCCCTAGTTGAGAGGGAGTGTTAAACTTGGAAACTAGGGCGAAATTCCACCTTGGGACAACTCGTTTGATGGAGATGATGATTGCATTAAATTCCTCTTTTTGGGAGGACCAAAATTGATATAAAGATCATCCAATTTGGATAAGCAAAAATATGTTTTTGAATTTATGTACAAGTGAAAATTATTCAGGTCAGACACATCTTCATGTAGGCTCATGAACTTCAATGGACGTGATTCTTCACCCTCAATGACTTGTATAAATACAAGTGTCCTCTCATCTCATTTGGCATCATCATCACTCACACATTCTTCTCTCTCCTTCTCTTATTGGTTTGTACAACATTGGGCATTGTCTCTCGCTGACACGTGCGGCATAAGGAGGACGAATTTTTGAACAGAATTGCAGGGCCAAAAATTTCAGGAGTTGACCAAGTTTGAGTAGCGTTGCGTAGGGACTCTTTGACTAGTTTTGACTGAGCTCAAGGAGGCAAGTTTCACTGCTGCGCTGACTATTTTTGACTTTTTGGTTAGGGCTGAGTTTGACTTTAGTTGACTGCAGATTTGACAACGTTGTTTTGACTTCGATTTGGCAAGTCAATTTTGACTTTTGTACTCTCTCTTTGCTGAACATTGGATATAATAATAAGAAGAATTGATCAAAGGGTTTCCCCACATTGGGGTTTTTCCTTGGCATTCGCCAAATTTGGTGTCCTCTTGTCTTTTGCATTTTATTTTATGTTCTATCTACAGTTACTGTCAATTTGATTGCTATTGTAAAACTAAATTGAAATTGTCACTGAGCTGCTAAAGGAACATTGAAGTAATTGTGTTAAGCATAGAACATACCCTTGAACTAAAATTAACAATGCTAAAACGCAAAAATGTAATGCAAGTAAGTTTTCCCAAAGAGATTTGCAATGCTTCAAAATAATGGAAATGAGACAATGCTCAAAGTAAATTGCAAATGCAACTTCAATTGGGAAAAGGAAATTAACTTGTAAGTGAATTAAAGTGATGCAAGTAAGTCTGCTTTGCAAAAGAGGAATTGCCTCAAGTAAATGGAATTGCTCACAATGATATAATTTGAAAAATTTCTCTCAAAGTTGTACAAGACATGTAAACACAAGCTTTATAAATGAATGGAATTGTAAATTTCTCTAAGTAAATGCCAGAAACCATAAACTTATAGTGATTGAAAATGAGATGAAGCTAAAAAGTGAATGCTTGCTTATAAAGTGTGCTTTGAAAATAAATGAGCAAAACCACAAATGAGCCTATAGTGAGGCAAATTGTAAAGAGAGTAAATGTTAGACAACTAAATTAAACTTACTACACAAATTGAGATACATGCATATAAGAAATGAGTTGCTCTAAAATATGAACATGTACTTTCAGAGCAAAAATAGAATGCAAAGCATCAAATGAAAGCTTGTAGCAAAATCTAACTTAGAAAAACAAAGTGTGAGAGTGAGGTTGTGTTAATTTTAAAGCATGCAAATTGAGCTAAAAAAGAAAGTTAGAAAAGATGAGATGCAAAATTTATCCACCCACACAAAATCCTTTTTCTAAATAAGGAGAAAGGATGCCTTGGGTAAGACCCAAGCTCTCACAAAAAAAAACTAAGCCTTCATTAATTTGTTACAATGGATTTAAAGCCTCTTAGAGGGTTTCCCAAAAGATGAAAGAAATTTGTACAAAATTGAGAGCTAAAATTAACTATAATATTCTTCCAAACAATAACAACCTCAAAGGCTCAAGAAGTCTTTCTGAAATTAGAAAATTACAATTTCCCCAAGGGCCCACGACCTATCATTTTTTGAAACTCCTTTTAGTGTCCATGGCCAACTTAAAATGGATCTTGAATGCTTGAAAGGTTCTACAAGAAAACTTAGTTAGAGTTTCAATGATCTTTTCTCGAGGCACTTGTGTAAAAACTTCAACTATGGGCTGCAAAAAGAAGACAAAATTAGTGTAGAAAGAAAGCATGTAAAATGAATAAGTATGATACAAAATAGTGTACAAAACCAAATCAAGTGATGAGAGTGAATCCATCACTTGCCTAATTGGAAAATGCTCTTAAATAGCTAAATAAATCAATGAAAGCTCAAATTTTTAAAGAGTTTTAAATTTTAGAAGTATTTGCTTGTATACAAGTTATGTCCAAAAGAAACCTATGCACAAAATCACTTCGTAAGATGAACTTTGGAATTCAAAGAACCAATGAGAGCTCCTTAGAGGATGTGTTAAGAGTGAGTTCTCTTCACGCTTGATATTTGATCTAACAAGATTTTTCTCTTCAAAACTTCAATCAAACATTAGTCCCATGTAGATCTAACAAATAAGCAATGATAATAAAACTCTATAAATTTATTGGAAATTAGCTAGAGATTTCTACACCTAGAGCATATTCTTAAATCAATTGCCTTTACAAGATAGTTTTACATTAACAAATCTACAAGAGCATATGGAAATAATATAAATCAAAGCATGAACAAAATAAATTATACCAATAGTGAGCCAATCATCATATTTCAATGAAACAACAACTCATGAATGAATCCCAAAATCTTTTATTGCAATTGAGAATAAGTATATATAAGAGCAGAGCTTCCTTAAGCACAATAGCTCGTAACAATAATTTAAATGAGAGCTTAATGACTCAATTTATAGAATAATGGAGGAAATTCCACTGTAAAATAGAAATACCAAGTGAAGAAATGGAGAAAGTCTCAAAGCAAATTCGAATTCGCTGATTTGAGTTCCAAATGTCAAATGTAAAACCAAATATGGGAGGTGGCATAAAGTTTTTTTTCTATGCCATTTGTGAAGTCGAATTTGTGCTTTGTGGCAATGTTTTCCCTCTTTGCCATGTGCCAAATTAAAGTTGCTTGCTGTAGATACCAAGTGTGGAGTGTTTTGGGTGAGTTGGGAGAGACATCCCATTAATTTCTCAACCAACAAACCTTTGGAATGACACCTCTGCAAATATGCTCTTTACTCTTGCATTTTGTCTGTTGTAAAAACTTTCAAACTGCTGTGCGTAAAACCATTTCTGGATTGCTTGGAGGTTGAAGTAAATGGGCATGCGTACAAGTGGAAGACAATGCAAACTATAGTGGGCATTATTCCAAAAAAAATTTCAATCAAATTTTTGTTGATGTCTTCATTCTATATATATCTCTTATGTGTGGAGCTTTTTCGTGGAAGCTTCTTCAACTAGAATGCATGGAGCTTAGAGGGATGAGGTGATGTCTACCCTCATTCAATTTTCTAAAGTTTTAAACTTTAATACTCTTTACCCAAATAATTTATGAAGCTCCAATTCACTTATGTGTTGATCTTTTGAATAATTTGTTTTCATAGCTCGCCCACCAATTGATTTTGCCATCTGCATTTATTCTTTTGGTGAGTTGGTGCCAAATCATCTCTTGACTTGTCCCTTTGACTTGTCTTTTCCTTTGGGTGATTTTCCACCTCATTTCCACATCACTTGGGAGGTGGACAAATTTATTATTTTCTTTACTATTTATTTTTTGGCTAATTATTTCTTAGTTTCTCACTTAACTTAGGAAAAAGTGGCTTTTGAGGGACTATGAGTCGATTTTTGACCCTTAAAGTGGGTCCTAGGATAATGCTGAGATTTTGAGGATGAATTTCGAGTAGTCATACGCCCTAGACATTTCTTAAAAACACTTATTTACATCATTACATAAAAAATAATTAAAAAACCCATTTTGCTAGAAATTTAAAATTTTTAAAAAGTCTTACTGAGACCTAGTCAAATTCCGCGAAATTTTAGAGATGACCTAACATGGTAATATACATTGACTTTAGACACTAAGATGCGTTAGGGGCTCAACCTTTAAGTTGTCACCCCGACTTTAGGGTATGCGGTAAGTGAAAAACCTAGAAAATTATTCACCGCTAAAAAACAAGAATACTTAACCAAATAAAAAAAACACTCCAAGGTGTACTCTTGCTAATTGAGTCTCAACACCTTAGCCCTGTTATATGGATTTATTCATCATGCTAGTTACATTTATACAATATCCCTGTAGGGCTGCGGAATCTGAGGATCGAAGAAGAAAATGAGAAGAAGAAGCTAGAGTTTAAAAATTCTAATGATAATAAGAACTCTAAGATAAATTGAAACTTCTGACATATCCTTGGGCATGGAGTCTTCAAAAACTTTCAGGCGCCACTTTAGAAATAAAACTACTCTAATAACAAAAATGAGACTGAAGTGGCCCTTGAAAGTTTTCGAAGACTCCATGCGCAAGGATATGTCAGAGGCTTTAATGTACCATTAGAGTTCTTATTATTATCATAGTTTTTAAACTCTAACTTCTTCTTTTCATTTTCTTCTTCAGTTCTCAGATTTTGCAGCCCTACGAGAATATTGTATAAATGTCACTAGCATTATGAATAAAGCCATGTAACATGCTTAGGGTGTTGGGGTTCGATCAACAAGCGAGTACACCTTGGAGTGTTTTTTCACTTGGTTAATTATTCTTGCTTTTTAACGACGAATAATTTTCTAGGTTTTTTCACTCATTCCATACCCCAAAGCTGGGGTGATGGCTTGAAGGTTGAGCGCCTAACGCATCTTAGTGTCTAGGGTCAATGTATATTACTATGCTAGGTCATCTCTGAAATTTCGCAGAATTTGACTAGGTCACAATAAGATTTTTTAATATTTTTAAATTGATGGCAAAATGAGATTTTTAATTATTTTCTAAGTAATGATGTAAATAAGTGGTCTTAGGAAATGTCTGGGGTGTGTGATTACTCGAAATTTATCCTTAGAGGCCCAACATTATTCTAAGACCCACTTTGAGAGTTAAAAATCGATTTATGGTCTTGCAAAAACTTTTTTTTCTCAAGTTAAGTGGGAAAAAGAGAAATAATTAGCCAAAAAATAAAAAGCTGAGAAAATAATAAAATTTTCCATCTCCTAAGTGATGTGGAAATGAGGTGGAAAATCACTCAAGGGAAAAAGCAAGTCAAAGGGACAAGTCAAGAGATGATTTGGAACCAACTCACTAAAGGAATAAATGCACATGGCAAAATCAATTGGTGGGCCAACTATGGAGACAAATTATTCAAAAGATCAACACATCGGTAAATTGGGGCTTCATAAATTATTTGGGTAAAGAATATTAAAGTTTAAAACTTTAGAAAATTGAATGAGGGTAGACCCTACCTCATCTCTCTTGGCTCCACACTTTCTAGTTAAAGAAGTTTCCACGAAAAACTTTCATACATAAGAGATTCACGCATAAAATGAAGACATCAACAAAAACTTAATTGGATTTTTTTGGGACAATGTCCCATTATAGTTTGCATTGCCTCCCACTTGTACGCATGCTCATTTACTTTAACCTCCATGCAATCCAGAAATCGCTTTACACATAAAAGTTTGGAAGTTTTTACAATAGACAACACAGGATTAAGGTGAAAATTTGTGGAGATGTCATTCCAAGGGTTTGTTGGTTGAGAAATTAGTGGGACTGCTCTCCCAACTCACCCAAAACACTCCACACTTGGCATCTACAACAAACAACTTGGAAAGAGGGAAAATTCTGCCACAAAGCACAAATATGACCTCACACATGGTAGAGGAAAAGAAAAATGTTTTTCCACCTCTTAGATTTGCTTTTACACTTGGCATTGGGAGTTTAAATTAACAAATACGATTTTACCTTGAGATTTTCTCCATTTCTCCACTTGACATTTCTCTTCTACATTGAGATTTTCTCAATTTTTCTATAAATTGAGCCATTGAGCTCTCATTTGAATTATTGTTACGAGCTATTGTGCTTCGGAAAGCTCTACTCTTGTGTACACTTATTCTCAATTGCAACAAAAAACTTTGGAGTTCATTCATGAGTTGTTGTTCCATTAGAGTATGATCACTGGATGACTATTGGTATAATTTCTTTTGCTTATGCTTTAATCTATTTTATTTTCATATGCTCTTGTAGATTTGTTAATGTAAAACTATCTTGCATTGGCAAATGATTTAGGAGTATGCTTTAAGTGTAGAAATCTCTAGTTATTTTCCAATAAATTCCTAGAGTTTTATTATCATTGCTTATTTGCTAGATCTATATAGGACTAATGTTTGATTAAAGTGTTGTAGAAGAAAAATCTTATTGGGATCAAATATCAAGCGTGAAGGGAAGCCTTTGGAGAGACTAACCCACTCTTGACACATTCTCCAAAGAGCTATCATTAGTTCTTTGAGCTTCCATAGTTTTATCTTATAAAGTGGTTGTTGCAGGGGTTTTCTTGGACATAGTTTGTATACAAACACGATATTTCTAAATTTAAATCTCTTTAAAAAATTTGTACTTTTATTGATCTATTTAACTATTTAAGAGCATTTTCCAAATTAGATAAGTGATGGAGTTCACTTCTATCACTTGAGTTGATTTTGTACACTATTTTGTATCATACTTGTTCATTTACTTGCTCTCTCTACACTAATTGTGTCTTGGTTTTGCAACCCATTGTTGGTGTTTTGAGACAATTGCTTTGAGGAAAGACCATTGAGACTTTAACTAGTTTTCTTATAGGACTTCTCAAGCATCTAAGATTTATTCTAAGAAGGCCATGGACACTAGAAAGAGTTGCAAAGAAGGCTAGGCCGTGGGCCCTTTTGGAGATTGTAATTTTCTGATTTTAGAAGGATTTCATTAGCTTTTGAGGTTACTATAGTTTGGAGGGATATTCTAGCTATTTCTAGTTTTCATCTTGTACAAATCCCTTTCATCTTTGGGCATCCCTCTAAGAGTCTTTTATACCATTGTAACAAGTTAATAAAATATCTTTTTTTTTTGTTTTGTTTGTTCTTATGGAAGCTTGGGTTTTACTTAAGACATATTTTTTACTTATTTAGAAGGAGGATTTTGTGTGGGTGGGACTAACTTTGTGCTTCAATATTTTATTTGCACATTTTAAAATTAACACAACTTTACTCGCACACTTTGCTTTTCTAAGTTAGATTTTGCTACAAGCTTTCATTTGATGCTTTGCATTTTATTTTTGCTTTGAAAGTACATGTTGACATTTTAGAGCAACTCATTTCTTACATGCACGTGTTTAAATTTGTGTAGCAAGTTCAATTTAGTTGTTTAACATTTGCTTCTTTACAATTTGCCTCACTATAGGTTCATTTGTGGTTTTGCTCATTTACTTTCAAAGCATATTTTACAAGCAAACATTCACTCTTAGCTCCATCTTATTTTCAATTGTTATAAGTTTATGGCTTGTGGCATTTACTTGGAGCAATTTACAATTTCATTTATTTATGAAGCTTATGTTTATATGTCTTGTACAACTTTGTTAATATTAGATAACAAATGGTACGTTGTATGCTTTAGAGCAATTTACGTCAATTTTTCTTATTAGCCCAATATCAATTTCCAGATTAGCAATAACATTAACATGATAGTAAATGTAGATAGAACATAAATAATAAGCAGAAGACAAGCCAAGACAAGATGACACATTATTTGGCGGATGCCAGGGAAAAACTCCACTGTGGGGAAAACCCTTTGATCAAATCTTGTTAGTATTCTTCAAAAGTTCAATAGAGAGAGTACAATATGCAAAATTTACTTGCCCAAACATAATGAACTCTGTCTAGTCAAACTACAGTCAACGGGATGCCTTAATCAGAAAGTCAATGTTGGTCAAATCAACAAAAATCCTCCTCCAAATCAGCTCGGTCAAATCGAGTTAATTCGGCCTTCAGGGACAATCCAAATCAACTCAAAACAGTTTAGAAATTCTCAGTCAAAGTTGGTCAACACAGTCAACTCTGTGGTCAAACTTGCTGCAGTCAACGTTGGTCAAACAACACAGAAAATCGCAGTCAAACAAAGTCAAACACTGCCTAATCAACGCTAGTCAAAGTTGGTTGTAACTCGGTCAATGCAAAAATCAGAAAAACCTAGTCAAACTTTCGCACGTGTGGAGAGGAATAGGCTGTCCTCAAATTCGTAAGACCCAATCAGATATGTGTGAGATGATGAACATCCAAATGAGGTAGATGCTCCTTCTATTTATATGCAACGTTGAGGGTGAAGAGACATGACTTTTGGGCTTTTGAGCCTACATTAGATTGCTCGCCAACCTTGACAATTTGTCCATAGAAGAAATAAATTCATAATTCCATTTATACATGTCAGAATGAGATGATCTTTAGATCAATCCTACACTTCTCGGAAAGAGGAATTCAACAAAAATATCATCTCCATCATATGTGCTGTCCAAGGTGGGGTTTGGCCCTAGTTGCCAATTTTAACAAACTTTGAGATAATTTTTTCAAGTTATATCATTGTGAACACTTTTATTTACTTGAGGCAATTAATTTTTTGCATAGCATTAATAAACTTGCATTACTTTAATTCATTTCCAAGCTAATTTCCTTTTTCCAATTGAAGTTACATTTGCAATTTACTTTGAGCATTATCTCATTTCCATTATTTTGAAGCATTGCAAATCTCTCTTGGCAAAGCTTACTTGCATATCATTTAGGCATTTTAACATAGTTTGCATTTTAACTCAATTAACCTTCAAGCATAAGCTTGGTTGATAGACATCATAGGGCAAAGACTTTATTGGACAAGTTTTCCAACTGGTACGAAGAAAAGTAAGGGTGTGTGACCCCGCAGTTATGAAGATGGCTTGCCCCTTGTAGGAACGAAGGTACACACTGGCTAGTAAGATTGAGGGGAAGGGTATCGTTAACAACACTTTCGTTCCTTCAACCCCTCTTTCTTATAGTCACCTCAATTTTTACCCTTTGGCAAGAGTTTAAAAAGAAGATCTCTCACTTAGAATAGAGATTTAATCTAAAATTAACCAAGATAATTGCATCTAACCTTAGTTAAGTGCATTTCATTTTAATTCACTTTAGTTTTTAAGCTATTTTACTTGCAATTTATTTATATGTTTGTCATGATGAAAATGTCTTGAATTGATCATTTTGAAATATCGCATTGAGCAAGCGTAATATCCTTTTTGCAAGTAAAGTTTTAGCTTATTTCACATTTGCAAGTTATTTTCATTGCTTCTTTACATGCTTAGAATCATGAATGGTTTGAAAGTATTTTCTTTGAGAGCAATTTTAAATCTTGCAAGTGCTATCATCTTTTTTCTAACATCTATTTGATTGACAAGATTACTTGTGTTGGACTTTGAAACATTTCATTTTTAGAGCAAGTATTATTTATTTTGAAGCAATATTGCATGCACTAGTCTTATATGTTTATCTTTGATTTATGTGTTGATGTTTATTTAAGTCATTTCATATTACTCATCATATCTGTTGAAAACTGCTCATAATCTCACGTAATCCAAATTGACCTTAACCTCTCATCGAAAACTCGCATCACTTTTAACTTAGCTTTCCATTAGGGACCACCCCCCTTAGATCTAACTAGGAGAGAGCTTAAACAGAGAGAGTTGGGAATAGGTGACAACCCCATCTTTTAGTTTTGCCTTCAAGCCACAACTTGTGGGGTTAAGGGATTTTTCTCACTAACTTAGGTGGGTGTGCAAGGCGACAACAACAAGATCCATTGGTTGTCTACATACCCGATAGGGTAAAATTGCAACTTATTGAGGGTTTTGAAGTCCTACCACCTAGTTACTCATGGGTCACCCTCTAAATTAAATGTTTTCGTATGGCTTTCCCACCATGTTAAAGCATGGCGCTCTAACATCACTCTGGCAAATGATATCTCTTATTATTCATCTATATGGTGAATGCTAAAATAAACTAATAATTGTTGCAACTAGTGATTCAATTCTTATCCATCGATCTCACCATGGTATGACTCTATGTCCAATTTTGCTTCCATCTTGAATAAGGATTGTGAAGTGTTAATAACACTTGAACTTGGTTACTCCTTCTTGGGTTCTTTCCTTAACTCCTTTTTTGGGTCTTCATCATCTGCCGATTTCCCCTTTGATTCAGTCTCTGAGTTAGAACCTCCAGCCTCTCTGAATGGTCCAAGCTTTCTTGCTAGAGCCGCCATGTGGAGGTTCACATTGTGATTGATGTCAACAACTTGTGCTTCCAACCATGCGAATCTCTCTTTTGTTGGATCTTGAGGGTTGTTGTGAACATACTTGTCTCTGCCATAGCTAGGGTTATGGAACTTTCTTTTTAAACCAATTCTTGAATTCATGCAACATACCACAAAAAACCCCAAAGAAAACTGCTCTGATACCAATATGATCTATAAACTACTATGGATGACCCATTGGAATAGTTTGTCACAACGAATTTGATAAAATATTGAAATCTTTATTTTGAAGTTTAATTTCTTGTAGATTTGATATTCTTTAATTACTGTTTTTATGCTTGAATGAATGAAATAGTTGAAATCTAAGAAATAGAGAATCTAAAGAAATACAGAGACACACATCCTCAATAAACACAAGTTTTGTCCTGGGAAACCTTTATGAGAAAACCTATAAACCTTTACAAATGAGGTTGGTTTGCTCTCTTTTCTTTGGTATGGAAATATGCAAGTACAATTGAAGATGTACTCCCTATGAAGTTTCCTAAGACTTGTGACCTATAAGGCTACTACAAAACCTTAACCCCCTTTGTTCTGTTCTTTGACTTCCGACTCCCAATTGCTCTACTCAACTATAGAATAAAATACAATAACATAGAATGGAACCTCTACTCGTAGCAGCTTAATATTTAATATAGCGTGATAGCAAACTAGGGGTAAAGTTTGACTCCTTCAACCTTCAACTAGGGTTATGGTTTTGGTCTTTCTAGAGTCTTCTTCAAAGTCGACATGTGGCTAGCCCCATTTGCATGAGTAATGGGGGTTGACATGGCATTCTCTCGTACCATGTTGGTCAACACGGTAGGTCAACATGCGGGAGGCAAAACTTTTGCATGCAAATTCCAATTGATGCGATTCTTGGACAATTGGAAAGGTCCTTGAGCGTGGATCAATGTCTCGAGGTCTTGCGTTAAAATGGGAAAGTTTTGACTCCATAAAATGTCGTTTGGTGCCTCAAAATGGCTTAGGATGGTTTCAAACACTAATTCTCCAAACTAGGGCTCGTCATTAAAATGACCTTGCAGGATTATTCCTTCAATTTTCCCTTCTTTGAAAGCATTGTAGATGACATTGTATAATGATCCAATCAAGATCACGCATATCATCACTTGTGCTATTCTTGTTAGGTGACTATGAAGTCACTAGGCTAGTATTCAATGGTAGAGGTGGTCTACTCCATGGTTTTTTTTGTGATTTAGAAGCACTATTTTGTGAAAACTCGGGCTTTATTCCTTCTTATGTATTGAATGTACTTTTCTTTCCTAAGTTTATTTTTGGCTTCTTCATCGATAGAGTTCAACATGTCCATCCTAGCCAACCTAATAGTGTTAACACTTATTTGTTTGATTTGTCTCATTTGCTCACTATATTGGATGTTGTATATGTAATCAGCGTCTACAACAAAGTTTAACCTATCAGGGCCACTAGGTTCTTCATTGTTTCCAAACCCCTGGTTTTGAGGACAATCCCATTCATTATGTTGTTTGCTGCAAGGTAAGCACCAAGGGACTTCCTCTTGGTTGACCATGTTAGCGGGAGTGAGAGGATTTGGTACTCTTTATTTTGAGGGGGGTATATTTTTATTCCCTCCCAGATTTCCTCTCTATTGATGATTGTTTTGTGGTATCTAGGAGGAAGATTACCTTGTTGTACCTTATCCCTCTCTAGACTTGTTACTTTTTTCAAGAGAGCAGTCTGTGTTTGAATTTGCTCAGAAGTAATTTTCTTAAAATTCTGAGTTAGGGCAGCTATAAAATCTTGGGAAAGATTGGTTGTGTTTAATACTTTAATGTTCTAGGTTTGATTTTTGCCTTCAAAGTGGATGCCAGCATATTATCTATTTTGCCAGCCCAATCCTGAGTTGACTCTTAAGGTGGTAGGGAACTTATCTCTCAATATGAGGCCAAACTGACCCTCGTATGCATTTGTCCATTGTAGAAGGATGGCATCATCTTTGGGCTTAATCTTATCAGGAATTGTGTTAATTAACCTCCTTGGAGCTATAAAATCTTGGGGAAGATTGGTTGTGTTTAATGTTCTAGGTTTGATTTTTTCCTTCAAAGTGGATGCTCGTGAAGAGCCAAAAGGATCTAATTTAGCAGAAAGCATATTATCTTCTATTTTTCCAGCCCAATCCTGAGTTGACTCTAAGGTGGTAGGGAACTTATCTCTCAATATGAGGCAAAACTGACCCTTGTGTGCATTTGTCCATTGTAGAAGGATGGCATCATCTTTGGGCTTAATCTTATCAGGAGTTGTGTTAATTAATCTCCTGAACTGATAACTGAATTCATTTACCATCTCATCTCTTTCTTCTTAATTGCATGGAGTTGAGTCAACGAAATTCTACCATCCTTTCTAATGGCCCATCATTTCATGAAGGCATCATGGAAAGCTTGCATGTTTTGATACTATCATTTTCTAGGTTTCTATATCCCAACTTAGCCTCTTTATCTAATGATATTGCAAATAGTTTCCTGACAACATCTTCATGCTCCCATGGGACCTTATGCTTAGTGATCTTAGGATAAAAATCTAGTACTTGTTGTTCGGTTGTGATTACATTATTGCCTAAAATGTCTGGAAGCCATTTATTATATTTATCAGGCATGTCATGAGGGAAACCTAGGATCCGAGACATATCTAAGGCCTTGTAGGTGTTTCTAACCCATGGTTGGTTGGACATGATTATTGATCTTGAATTATCAAAGTAAAATGTTCTTATATCTTCTAGGATTGCAAGGTTGTTATTTAATGAAACCTGAGAACTTTCTTGATTCTTGTTTTATAAACCTTTTCTGTATTATAATATCTCGGAAAAGTCTTTGGGAAGAACTCCTTGTGGAGTATCTCCCTCTCAAATAATATTCTTGTGGAGTTGCCATATAAGCGTGTTAGGTAAACCTTTGTTTTCTAGTCATCAAATGTGTTGAAGCATAATCTTCTAAATCCAGGGAAAGGATTTTGTTCCTAACAATGACACCAAAATGTTATCATCCAAATTTACACCCTTTAGTGTAAAGCCTTCACTAGGTGGTAAGCTCAAGTGTAACTTGAAAGAGTTGTCGCTGTTACCTCAACAACTACTTCCTTCACTTTAAGTTGGGTAATCCAACACAAGTGTGGTTTCCCTAATAGCAACTAGGTTCCTTAAGAGATTTAAGATGGCCTAGGCTACTACTCACTTGAATTAACCTTGTATGATTTCCAGTTAATCGAGTTAATTCTTAATGGTTAAGTTCAGATGTGCTTTTTGATATTTTATTAAGGTAGGAAGAGGGTTTGTGTGGTATTTCTTGTGTGTATTAATCCCTTTAAATTCCAGATCTGATATATAGCTGACTTTTGTTATAAATTTGCCTTAAAGATGAATTATTTCAAACCAACAACCAAGTATACTACAACAGATTGTTTAACTTTGAATTAGATATGAAACTGTGTGAATCCAAGGCTAAAACACTTGTAAATCTGTAGAATTTTAGTCACTTACTAAATCTGAGAGTTACAATTGCTAAATGGCCAAGATGCTCTAATCATCTTCTTTAAATGCAATTTTTTTGGGACAACAAGATAGATTTCAACAAAGGGGTATTTTCCAGTTTAAGACTATAGCAACCTACCATGCAAGCTTGGGTTTATAGGGCTGAATTTGATGTGTAGGAAAGATGAAAATTCTGGATAAAACAAAAAGAAATGAATGAAATTGTAATTTTGTTTGGCTAGAAGTAGTGACTAGTGCCTAGTTTTCAAGTGTAACTTGAAAGAGTTGTCACTGTTACCTCAACAACTACTTCCTTCACTTTAAGTTGGGTAATCCAACACAAGGGCGGTTTCCCTAATAGCAACTAGGTTCCTTAAGAGATTTAAGATGGCCTAGGCTACTACTCACTTGAATTAACCTTGTGTGATTTCCAGTTAATCGAGTTAATTCTTAATGGCTAAGTTCAGATGTGCTTTTTGATATTTTATTAAGGTAGGAAGAGGGTTTGTGTGGTATTTCTTGTGTGTATTAATCCCTTTAAATTCCAGATCTGATATATAGCTGACCTTTGTTAATAAATTTGCCTTAAAGATGAATTATTTCAAACCAACAACCAAGTATACTACAACAGATTGTTTAACTTTGAATTAGATATGAAACTGTGTGAATCCAAGGCTAAAACACTTGTAAATCTGTAGAATTTTAGTCACTTACTAAATCTGAGAGTTACAATTGCTAAATGGCCAAGATGCTCTAATCATCTTCTTTAAATGCAATTTTTTTGGGACAACAAGATAGATTTCAACAAAGGGGTATTTTCCAGTTTAAGACTATAGCAACCTACCATGCAAGCTTGGGTTTATAGGGCTGAATTTGATGTGTAGGAAAGATGAAAATTCTGGATAAAACAAAAAGAAATGAATGAAATTGTAATTTTGTTTGGCTAGAAGTAGTGACTAGTGCCTAGCTTTCAAGTGTAACTTGAAAGAGTTGTCACTGTTACCTCAACAACTACTTCCTTCACTTTAAGTCAGGTAATCCAACACAGGGGCGGTTTCCCTAATAGCAACTAGGTTCCTTAAGAGATTTAAGATGGCCTAGGCTACTACTCACTTGAATTAACCTTGTATGATTTCCAGTGTATCGACAATAAATGGTGTGGGGTAATTATCTTTCGGACAAGCTTTGTTCAAATCCCTAAAGTCAATGCATACTTGGATCGTTCCTTGTTTTTTTATCAACTGAGACTGGATTAGAAACCCAATCCGTTAGAGGAACGGGGTATATGAAACCCACCTTGAGCAACTTTTCTACTTCAGCTTTAATAGCTGCTACTTTCCTAGGATTGACAGGCCGAAGCTTTTGACGAATCGGCTTAGCGTTTTCGTACTCATGTTGAACGATGGATAGATCAATACCAGGGATTTCTTCATAAGACCAAGCAAATACATCCCGAAACTCTTTGTATTATTATATATATATATATTTTTTTTTATCATCGAGTTAATTCTGAATGGCTAAGTTCAGATGTGCTTTTTTGATATTTTATTAAGGTAGGAAGAGGGTTTGTGTGGTATTTCTTGTGTGTATTAATCCCTTTAAATTCCAGATCTGATATATAGCTGACTGCTGTTATAAATTTGCCTTAAAGATGAATTATTTCAAACCAACAACCAAGTATACTTCAACAGATTGTTTAACTTTGAATTAGATATGAAACTGTGTGAATCCAAGGCTAAAACACTTGTAAATCTGTAGAATTGTAGTCAGTTACTAAATCTGAAAGGTACAATTGCTAAATGGCCAAGATGCTCTAATCACCTTATTTACATGCAAATTTTTTGGGACAACAAGATAGATTTCAACAAAGGGTTATTTTCCAGTTTAAGACTATAGCAACCTACCATGCAAGCTTGGGTTTATAGGGCTGAATTTGATGTGTAGGAAAGATGAAAATTCTGGATCCAAGTAAAACAAAAAGAAATGAATGAAATTGTAATTTTGTTTGGCTAGAAGTAGTGACTAGTGCCTAGCTACCAAATTTGGGCAGATGGGGTCAATGAAGGCTCTTCATAGAAGCTTAAGGTAGACTAAAAGATAGATAGGGCTGTCAATACCTTGCAAGTCATTTAGTGGCCTCATGATTTTAGAAATAACAAAGAAAAATCCTAGAACAAAGATCTTCGGAAATCTTGATAGGGGTTCTACTATGCAAAAGCTAAGAGGGCATACAATCAAGCATTGAGCAATATGGCGAAACTTAACTATTTCCACAACAAATACCATAGAATTTTAGAGAAAGAGCTTACCTGAAAACTTAACTTAAGACCATGCATTTGAAATCATCCATCAATTAAGCATCTACACGAAATAATCCTCCACCCGAGCTCTCTAATCAACCATTCGTAGCATTAAAATAGCACCTAGATAAAAGTTTAAGAGTGTATTCTCCACAAGCTTCTCTCAAATTTTACAATGAGACGAGATTCTCTTATGTAGAGAAGAAAACCAACAACCTCCTCAATAGAATAGCAATAAAATCCTAGATCTAGCCTTGAAATACGTAAAGAACTATTATCTCTTTAACTAACTAGAGATATATAGTCGAGAATACAATAAAACATGTTGTAGTTATGCCACATGTTCAAATCTCTCTGAGAGAGGACATCTTCACCAAAAATAGGAAGAAGGTGGCCATTGAGCTCCAATGTCTATCCTCCAATAAAAAAACTAGGCTAATAACCTCCAACAAGCAAGGTCGACTCCTCTAAAAGATAAAATGAGTGTGACTCACATAAAAGATCGTCCAAGTGGCGTGTGTGGCTTAAGATAGGGGGTTGACTCTCCTCTAGATGCTCCAATGGTCCATGGACGATGTCTCCAAAGTGTAACAAACTCCTCAAAGCGAGATCAACTCCCCAAAAGAGCAAAACATCGCATACGCATGGCATGTGAGAGCTCCCCAAAGGTGGACAACTCCTCAAAATTGATGATAAATGCTTCTAGATATGTCTCAGTGGGTGGTGACCATCAAATGACATTTAATGGCTCAATAACCCTTTTAATTTTTATCCATTTCCTATCTTAACCATGGTGTGGATTTTGGACATCATTAACCTTAATTACCTGTGAAAACCCCTAAGACAAGATGCATTTCCTAGGACTCTAAGTTTGATGAATGTGGTATTAGGGAAAAGGTGTTTTCATGAGTGATTCTTATAGTCATATAGGATGACTGAATAAGTTGTCTTCCCCTTAGCTTTCAAGAGATAGGGGTTACATTATTTTTTTGCATGTGTGCCTTTAGAGGGATCACTTAGCATTGAGTTGGCATTCCTTGAGGCTTTTTTTGTGTGTTCCCCTTTCCCTATTTCTTTATTTTCTTAGTATGTTCTTTCCTTTTATTTATCTATCAATTTGAGAATGGAACTTAGGGAATAAGACTTTTTAATAAGGTGGTATATTTCATGTGTATAATAATATGATTCTCGCTACTTCTTTGTTCAACATTTTTAGTTCTTTTGATTTGCTTTAGGCTATTCCATTCATGGGCATTTTGTTTTGTTTTTGTATATTTTTGACTTTGCCACATGGCATATGATAAGGCAATCATTAGAAGGGGAAATGATGAAATTCCATGAAAATGATGATGGAATGATAGTGTGAAAGATTGCCAAGGGGAATGATATGAAACACCTACCTAGATCACTTGTATAATTTGACTAATATAGTGACACACTTAGATCTAGAGATAAATTATAAACACACTATGGAGCAACCTAATAAGAGAACAATTTAGAGTGTTATGAGCCATTATAGAATACTCCAATGATCACCATGGGTCATGACCCACATCCAGAAAGAAAGAACATCATGTGTGAGAGGAAGAGCATAAGGTGGAAATTGAATTGGAGTTGGGTGTTTCTCTAAGTGGCTAGGGTTTACCCTAACTATTGCTTGACTCGCTCTGCTAAAGACCTGATTTGATCACCTCTATATTTTCTCTATAGAATATGCTTAGTTGAGCATTGACTCTTCACACCAAATCCACCATTTTTGATGTGCGTTGAGTTTTAGATCAATCCACCATTTCCTTTGCAGGATAGATAGGTTAGAACCCATTATATATTATCATGAGGTACAATGTGCTTATATGGCTCGGTCTAACAAATTTAAGGGGAATCCTCTCCATCCCTCCTGAAATCTCCAAGCTTTGTAGGAGGAATTGCTCAAGGAAAAGTACATTTGTCCATTCGGTTGAAGATATTCTCAAGCTAGAAATTTCGACTCTAGAATCTAAACAAAAAGCCAAAATGCTACAAGGACAAGCATTAATTGAAAAGTTCATAGGCTTATGGTCTAGTCCTCGAGTAGTTGAGGTATGGTTCACTTAAAATGGGATTATCCTTGTCAATTTGTTTAACGTGGAAATGGGGTTTTTTTGTTCATTTTTGATACTAAAGAGGAGCGAGATAAGATTTTTAGATTAGGTCCTTATTTTGTGGGTTCCAGGGGAATGTTTCTCTCCCATTGGACCCTTGATTTTTGTTGATTTTTCAACGACACTCAAGAATCAAGTTTGAGTGTAAGATCTCGATCACAAACACACTCAAATGCCACAACACTTCTACTTTGCACAACGGAAGAACAAATAACAGTGAATCAATCTCGTGCACAAGACAATTTTTAACCCAACACTTGTTATATTACAAACTTTAATACAACAATCTTAGGGCTCCCGTACCAGGGATCATGGCCCTTACAATCAACCCTGATACAAGACAAACTAGGGTTTGGTATCAACAACTATTTTTGAAAATTGGCAGTGTTACCCACCACCTGTGGGTGACCCCTATAGGAGAATTTTTCTCCTAGATTTGTCTTGAACCGACAGCCAATAGCCCCTTGCAGCCACGTGATAGCTCGATGTCCTACCATTCTCTGCCACTTGAGCCAACTTTGTGTACCCTCTCTCATCTGTTATAATTGTATGTTTGAAGGTGGGCCATCCGACCCCGAAGGTATGGTTTTCCTTTATGCAATTGGGTGTTTATGCTTGCTTTTCTTGGGCACACTTGAGCATGGGTTACTGGGGGGACTTGGAGGAAAGACGAGCTTTGACTGTACTCTTTTTCCCTTACCTCAGCTTGGGAGTTAATCATGTATCCTAGTTATGTGGGATCTCTTTTATTGGTTGCTAGCTTTAGGAGTGGCACTACATGGGAAACCTTGATTTTGGTTGCATGGTCCCGCTTCTCATACCATTATCTCACTCCCCTCCATTCAGTACAAGCCCTTTCCACATTTTTCCCATCTGGGTCCACATTTGTCCAATGGATCCACAAGGTGTTAGTCTCCCTTTCCCCTTGTCGACACCTTGGGTCGGGCTTGGAACGATGCCCCGAAGGTTGATGCAGCTAAAAATAAAGCTAAAAGCATAATATGCCACATACAACAGGAAATGTACCACAAAATGTAAAAGATGGCTAGGACAATAAAATTTAGCACGCGGGCAAAAGCCAAACATGAGCTCTACCCCCTATCATTATGGCCATCACATTGGTTCCCTGGGCCCCTATGAGTGCCCCTTGCATCATTAAGGAACCAATGAATGCCCTAATCCCTGGTGGGCAATGCATTGCCCCACCTTGAGGGGGTAATCATTGCTATATCATACACATCATGCTCTGATCCCCTTGAGCCCCGAGAAGTAAAATAAATAAAAATCAATAAAAGGAAAAAGGCAAATGAAGAAGGGTGGAGAAACAATAGCGAGAGTAACTCATGTACCATGATTGGTCCCTTCTACATTCATATACCCAAGGTGTGGGCTTTCCTCATCATAGCTACCCTTGTACAATGGCATGTGTCTTGGAGCCTTCCCTTTGCCCCCACTCCGTTCCATTATCATTTCACATGACACTTGCCACTTGAAGGATGTACCTTGGACCCATCATTCCCCCAGAGGTTGAAACCACCTAATAGGGTCTTTCATTAACCTCTCTTGCCGAGCGAGATAACACCAGTACATGTTCAAATCCCAAATTGGAAGGGAAATCCATTATGAAGTGTCCACTTCTGCCCTTGATTAGTAATTTTTTTACTCAATTGCACTAATGAATCATTATATTGGAAGGTGAGGAGACACATTGGATCTTGTACAGGATTGCAGGTGGGTTTTCATCTTGGACTTGGCCTCCCTATATGGGATCCAAGCCCTCCAGAGGATCACAATGGCACTTGTAGGGTGAGCGTTGTGAGCTAGGAGTCTCCAGCCATGCGGAGCATTGGTTGCCACAACATGGGCTTCTTCAGAAACACCACTTGCTTGTTCATGCCCCAGTTATACAGAGTTGATGATGTACTTTGACCATGTTGCACAACCAGCTACACATTGCACACAACACTTGGCAGCTAATCTAGGGCCTAGAGGAGTTTTTGTCTTTGCTAGGGAGACATGGGAGGGCATGTGTTATCTTCTATCTTTCATTAATGGAGCATCGACTTGATTATGAGCGACTTGGAGACCCATGAGACCCATTTAGAGCCCACATAGCCCAAATAGGGGTTCAGAGATGTTTTGCAGCATTTGGAGGTCAACCGTGTTAGCCTTACGTGGGCTTAAGAAGGCTTATTCCACTTAATTTTTGAGCTATCATGGTGGGCTTGTAATAATGGGTGGGTTACTAGACATTTTAGGCATTGGATGGGTTTTTTCTTTTCATTTTGGAACTCATAACTCATGTATAAATAGATGAAACCTAGTTTCATTCTATTCATCATCAGTTGGATCTTTGATCTCTCGCTTGAGAATTTTGGACCTACAATTAGAGGACGGATTTGGATGTTATTGATGAACTTTGATGTTTGAATAATTTCACTATCATTCTTGGAGCTTCTCTTTGGCATTTTTGTGGATGGATATATTCTTCATTGTCTTGTAAGTGCTTTTCAATACTATATTTCTGATTTGGTGGATGTTTAATGAATGGAATATTTTCTAGTGGTTATTAATGTGCCATAATTGATGAAAAATTGTTTGAAGCATTGAAACTATTGGCAATTTTGCATGTGTTACTCATAAGATAATGAATGAACGAATGTTCCTAAATGATTAATTGCATTTGCATCCTTGGAAGTCCATAACAACTGTCATCAAAGTGTAGAAGTCTAGAGTAGTTGTGTAGCTGCCTCCATAAGGATAGCAAAGCTGCTTCTTTAGGCCTCCTTGAAGAGCGAGTTGCCATTTCTTGGTTTATTCTAGACTCTAATTCTCCCAATAGGTAGACGCTGTATCTAAAATCCTTGGTGATCACATCTTACTCCAAAATCATTCTTCTTTCACGTTCCTTGCACCTCTTTTAATTGTCCCTTTAAGGATAGGGAGGCCTCTCTAAGGCTTGGTGCAAATTCCATCTGAGGAGCGCACTTTCAATATTGTTTGGATAGATCTCTTCCTTAGTGCCTTCTTTAGTGATCCTCACATTTTGATGCAATTCCTATGGTGGGATCTCCAGAAATTTGATGCCTCAACCATCACACCAAGTGGGAACCCTAGGGCCTAGAAGCTAATCCTTCAACTT
This sequence comes from Pinus taeda, assembly GCA_000404065.3. Classification (NCBI taxonomy): domain Eukaryota; kingdom Viridiplantae; phylum Streptophyta; class Pinopsida; order Pinales; family Pinaceae; genus Pinus; species Pinus taeda. The sequence continues at coordinate 8,217 of APFE031285340.1, read as the reverse complement.
GGGGATTTCTGCAAGGCTTGTGCTTTAACACTTATTGAAGTATATCCTTCATAGCCTTTTCTCTTGTCTACCTTGACCTTGGATGAACTCATATATCATAAAATATCTCAACACTAGGTGTCGTGTAGCCTTTCTTTCAAAGGGTTTTTCATGGAAAGTCTTACTAGCATCTCCCAAAGATTGCACTTTCATTGAACCTTTCCATTGAATGGTCCAAGTTTCCTCACTTTAGGCCTATTATAGACACATATCTATCACAAGTGAGTTATATTGGGACTCCTTCTGTCAGTGAAAATCCAAGAAGAGAAGGGGACTTAGGCTATGGTGACAGTGGGCCTCTGTCCCAAGTTTTGTTGAGCCCTCTAGATTTTGCCTCTCTACAAGGCTTGTTAGTTTGTACAACCACAAACAACTCAAAGATGAATTTCCTTAAATAAAATCTCAGTTCTGACAATTTTGGAGTGACTTTCTAAAAATAGAAAGTCATGTCTAGCATCTCAAGTATGACTTTCCAATAATAGTGAATCACCTTGCATCAATTGGTAATCAACTATAGTTGATGGAAAATCAATTAACTTATCATTTATCAATCTTAATAGTTCAATTTGGACTTAAGCATCAATATTATTAATATTATTATTATTATCCTTTATGATATTATGATATAATTATAAAAAGAATTACAAGTCAGCTTACCTTCATCACCTCAATTACTTCGCACCTCTTTCCTTGATGTCTCACATAACACTATGTAACTCTCTCTCTCTTAATGGTATGTTACACTCTCTCTTACGCACTCAGTAAAGACATGACATATTCCTCTTACACTTGTTAAAGGCATGCCATAAAAGATTCCTCTTACTCTCCTCAACTAAGGCATGCGTACCTCTCCTTAATGGCATAAGTTACTAACGCATGAGTACCTCTCCTTAATGACATACTAAGGCAGGCATTTCTCTCGTTAATGGCATTTGAGAGAGAGAGATGAAGAGACTTGAAGAAGATTGTGAGAGAGAGAGTAAGAGAAGAAATTGGTGAGCCAAGGTTGATTCAGTGTTTCAGTTTTGATTAAATTGAATAGAAGGTTGATTCAAAGTTTGCATTTGCTGTTGCTACCAATGATCTTCATGCTACAACTTGTTCAGATTTGGGTGAACTTACTCATTCTCTTGATCTCTCATTGTACTTTATATCTTTGCTGAACAATTGATATCTAATAGAAGAAGAATTTGGTTGGGTTTTGCCCTTGTCATTTGACCTAAATTCTCTGTATCTCCTTTTGTTCTTGGCTGTCTTATTTGGTTTATGTTCTATTTACAATTTCTTAACTAATATTTTTGTAGAAAGAAGTTTTTGGAATAAGTAATTATTACAACATAAAACATCAGAATTTTAACATTGTATCAGAGCTTTGGTGAAGACAAGCCTAAGAAGATAAGAGCTGTCACTTCTTTACAAAATATTTACTTCAAAGATATCTTGCTGCTGAAATCTGTTGCCCAAGAAGATAAGAGCTATCACTTCTTTGCAGAAATTTTACTTCAAAGAGATCTTACTTTGCCAAAGAAGATAAGAGCTGTCACTTTTTTGCAGAAATTTTGCTTCAAAGAGATCTTACTTGCTGCTGAATTTAGTTTCCCAAGAAGATAAAAGCTATCACTTTGTTGCAAATTTTTTATTTCAAAGAGATCTTAGTTTGCCCAAGAAGACGAGATGTCACTTCTTTGCAAAAGTTTTACTTCAAAGAAATCTTACTTGCTGCTGAAATTTGTTGCCCAAGAAGATAAGAGCTATCACTTCTTTGCATATTTTTTTCTTCAAAGAGATCTTGCTGTTGAAATTTGTTTGACTTGATCAAGATGTCTTCTTCTTACTTCAAGAATGAAGAGAAGCTGAATGATGCTTTCAAATTTTAGTCGATGGAAGGCAAGATTGGATATTACTCTTGAAGAACATAATGTACTGGAATATGTGGAAAACGAGGTAACAGGACCACCATAAAATTTGAATGTTGTTGTCAAGGCTAAGAAGATTATCCTTGATTGAATGATTCTCTTGAGTCAAATCCTTGCTTTGAAGAATCAACTCAAGGACATTAAGATGGACAGGTGAAATGTCAGGAACAACTTCTTGCGTGTTCATAGAGAGACTCGTGCAAGAAGTTCTTGCTTGAGCTACATTTTTCAATAGAGGCATGACATCCTCCCCTTGGCTCCCAACTGTTAAAATCTCTATTCCAACAACCTAGGTAAATTAATTACTTGTGATTTCCTTACTAAAAAATTAATTTATATTGAATTCTTCAGTGCATTGAATAAAATACACTTATTGGAAATTTAGCTGGAAAAAGAAAATCAGTGGAAGGTACAGGAAACCAATCTCCAAAATATACATAGAAATTTTGCCCTTCAAATAGAAACTTTATATTAAAATTATTCCAAGCTTACAATGGCTCCCAAATTGGGGAAATAGTTCACTGAGAAAACAAGAAAAATTATAGCAACTTCTATCTGTTTTGGTGCACTATACAGTCTATATCGCCTTGCCAAAACTTGCTATAAAAACCCTTTCGCTGTTGCTGAAATCTATCTCAAAAATTTGAATGACTGCCCTTTTCTTTTGTTGGTTTGTATGACCTCTTGAGGTTGCCTCTGCCTTGCTATGTACAATCCCTCCAAATTTTGAGAGTCGATTTAATTTCCTTTTGCTATTCACATTGTTTCCTCTTTTCTCCTTTGGACTTCCACATTGAGTGGAAATATTTTATCACTCTCTTGTGTTTTTCTTGTAACACTCTCTCTGTCTTTTGCTTTCACTTTGTCTTTCTTTTATAACATTGAGTTAATGACCAAGTCTCCATAACCTTAATATCTCTATTAGATTGATGATTGAGGTTAAATCTCTTAACAATGGAGATTATATCTAAACCTCTAATGTAAATACTTCACATTTTATTAGACATTAATACCCTCATTAATAAAAAACTCTTCACTCTAATGATTAATTTTAATTATTGTGAATTACAAAATAAAAAAGACCTTTTGGATGACTACGACATGTTCGACACTAGATGTGTGCAAAAGTTCCTATCCAATGCTCCAAACATTACACTCCCTCTTAGGGAGGAAGGAACTTCTTGAAAAGCGACTTGGGATTGGCTTTCCCTCTAGTCTTGGCACAATATGCCACACATCATCCCCCACCATGGCATTCCTCCAAACCTGTTGGTTTATTACTTCTTCAATGATGTTACTTATTAGTGCCACGTAGTTCAAATACTTCTTTTGAGGATTGCTTTCCTTGACTACACTGCTTGGACCCTCTATATGCTCCTGATCACTTAATGTCTGCATGAACCATCGAGGTCCCTTAACAGAACTTGATGGAGCTAATCTCTCCTTGTCATTTGAAGGTCAACTTCCTAAACTGGAATTTGTTGAACCAGGTTCAACCTTCAAAGTTTCTTGCTCCTTGTCCTTTGTCATGGGTATGGTCTCATGTGACTTTCTGGATGCAAGGTCCTTGAAAATCACATTTTGGCTCACCATAGTCCTCCATTATGCTGGAATGAAAATTCTATAAGCCTTCGAAGTCTTGCTCTATCCCATAAACACTCCCTTTATGTTGGAGTGCTCCATCTTGGCCCTATACAATGGACAATCAAAGATATATAAGTGGATCACCTTTGGCTTCACAACAATGAATGCTTCTTCTAGTGTCTTGTCCTCCAAGATCCTGTATGGAATCTTGTGAATGCCTCTGGCCAAAGGAACACGAGCAAATCTTAATCATGGATCAAAGCCTTAACAACCCCTATGATTGACTTTGTTCTCTCTTTGCAACTGCACTCTGTTGTGGGTTGTAAGATACGATTAACTCCCTCTTAATTCCTGCCTCCTTGTTGAAATCCTTGAAGTCATTGGAGGTATACTCACCCCCATTGTTTGCCCTTAGGACCTTGATCTTCTTTGCTATCTGGTTCTCCACAACAATCTTGAACTCTTGAAATTGATCATGTCTTCCTAGAGAAGTCATCAACAAAAGACATGTAATACATTCCTCCCTGTATTGATGCTATTGACATCATCCCACATACATCCAAATGTATAAAATCGAAAATCTCCTTAGATTTGGGCTCGCTGCTTAGGAAAGTAACCTTGGCATGCTTGTGCTAAGTGTACACCCTTTGCGCACCTTGCCGCTGCTACTCAATATTGAATTTTGGAAGACCAGTGATAATCTCCCTTAGAATCAACAACGCCTTGTAATGTCGGTGTCCCATCCTCCTATGCCACAACTCACATAGGTTGTAACTGCTATGAACCAAGGCTTGAACATGCTCACCTCGTAACATGTACAAATTGCCCTCTCTAACCCCAATAACCTGAGTTGTGTCAGGGCTAGATTCTTCTGGTCGAATAAGCTAAGTCACGAGGTTCGTGTTCGAGTTCGAGTTCGGCGACCATGAAATTCGAATAAAGTTTGGCAACTAAAATTTTGTTGATAAAGTTCGACATAAAATTCGACATATAGAAATTCGAAAAAAAATGTATCTATATATATATATATATAAAATCAATTTAAAGTCAAATTGAAATAAATTTTTGGCTTAGCAAGAGAACAGAGGCTAGAAAGTTTATTAGATTTTATAAATTATGTGTGATCAATTTTGGTCATTTTCAAGCCTTTTAATGTTAACCTTTATTGTAATTATCCTCCAAATTATATGCTTCAGAATCTACAGGTGAATATATTGGCAATGCTTTCCAATAATTTCTCATATCTCAAGGCATATCTTGCTAAAGAACTATTCCTTACACTCCACAGTAAAATGTAGTAACAGCACGAAGGAATAGGGCCTATCATGGAGATGGTTGGTGGCTTGCTTCACTCCAAGAAAATGAAACTTCCATTTTGGGAATAGATTGTTGTTTCCACAATCCATGTCATCAATAGAACATCTACTCGTCCTCTCAGTGCTCTCACAAATATGACTCCATATGAGAAATGGTATGGAAGCAAACATCCTATTTCACATTTCAAAATTTCTGGATCTGCTGCATGGGCTTATGCTCCTAAATTTGCAGTTGTGGCCAAATTATACAATATGAGCATTTTCCACTCAGAGATGTCACCTGCAGGGTTGATTCAGTTCTATCACAATTGTGTTTGGCATTGACATTAGGTGTTTGCAGTTTGCCACATCAACCCACTTTCAATGAGTTTGTCAATAAATTGGTGTGCCTTGTACAACTTCAGTTAGTAACTAAACATTTAACTTTCTTGCACTAGAAGGTAATATACCTAAAAGATGCCCTCGATATAAATGTTTGCAACTTCAGAAGGCTAAGAAGCCAACTCCAGAATTTCTATCACAATTGTGTTTGGCATTTAGGTGTTTGCGGTTTGCCACATCAACCCACTTTCAATGAGTTTGTCAATAAATTGTTGTGCCTTGTACAACTTCAGTTACTAACTAGACATTTAACTTTCTTGCACTAGAAGGTAATATACCTAAAAGATGCCCTCGATATAAATGTTTGCAACTTCAGAAGGCTAAGAAGCCAACTCCAGAATATTACACTGTAACACCATTGTTAAGACAAAATCATTCTCACATACCATATTAGATTTGAGCTGCATATGAAATACAAGGGTAAGTATCATGAGCATGCTACTACTTAAGTAGGCATGGTATTGAACTATAAGCCCGTAGTACATAATTGAATCAACATGTGACTCAAAAGTAAACTCTTGCAAAGGAAATTATCCACCTCAAATGTGAACAAGTACAAGACAGCAAAGGCCAAAAAAATTCACTTATATTGGTTTACATATGACACATCCACTAAGTTACTAACACATACAAATAGATATTCTTTTGGCAGTTCAATGAAAAACTCTGCAAAACACATCTGACAAAGCCTCCTATGGTAAATGGGGAATAACAGCAAAATCAGAAGCAGAAAAAACCAAACAGTGGCCATAAAGGTAACTCTATTTCACATGCAAAACACTGTTTCGTTGTGTTAAAAAGTTTAGCATTTTAAAAAGGATTGAGATAATAGTAAATAATAGTAAATAACCTTCAAAAGCATGCCAAGAACCTTTATCATTTATGGCAGCAGTCAACTTTAATACCAAGTGCTGAAAACAGTCCTAAAATCACCACTCCTTTGCAGGTTACATTGAAGCAAGCAAACAGTAGAAATAAACTTAAGCCTCTAATATGTTTTCAGACCTCTTTTCGTTTATGACTGTGAGCAGTGAACCACGAAGTGAGCCAATAATGGGAGCAATTCGTTCTTCAATATATCAAAATATAATTATATATAAACTCAAAAGTTTAAACTTTAAAGTAGCTTAGCAGTTTTAGAAAATTGTTCATGCAAAAAGTAAACTAGAAATCTAAAACAGGAACACAAGTTTTATTCTTGATGTTCCTGTTGCCCACTTGTTATATCAAAAAGTTCTATGTCATCAAGAGCAGTATGAGTTGTGAATTCGCTAAGATGCTTCAGCACCAGATTCATCAATGAATTCCCTATTAGTGTTTATGTCACTATCAATGTACAAATCAACATCATCCATTGTTGCATTTGGAACAGGATCGTTCCACGGAGTAGAAGAATTGGATGACTCTTTAGCTACATTCTTCAATGCCAACTGCAAGTTACTACGAACATAAACAAGAACTTCTAATCTTCCAGATAACAATCTATTTCTTTTTTTGGAATGAATGTGGTCAAAGGAACTCCAATTCCTTTCACATGCTAATGCACTTGTTGGCTTAAGATACGAATTGCAAAATTTTGCAATTCTGGTGCCCCTGAAACATAAAATTCCCACCATAGTGCTGGATCACTTCTGATCCTATCATACTTTGCTGATTGTGTTCCAAATAACCCTTCTTCTAACCTGTATGCCCTCAACTGACTTCTGATCAAACCTGCAATATCTGGATCTGGATTTAGCTTCTCAATAGATTGGATAAGTCCATTCATGATTTCTTCACCCTATGTCTTGGTAACCCAAACAATCTAGGGTCCAAATAGCATGCTGCTGCATGTAATGGACTATGCATCATCTTCCATCTATGATCAATTAAATCCCATATCTCCTTGTAATAAGCTTCCACATTATTAAAAGCAGTTGCAATGGTCTCTTTGCAACGATCAATGCTTTCATAAACAAAACCCATACAAGGTTTGTCACCATCAACCATGCGGAGCACGTTAACAATTGGGCCACAATTTTTTAAAACCTTGTTTGCATTTTCCCAAAAGCCATTATTGAGCACTATTTGTTCAACATTTTTCCCCTTAGTTTCTTTTGAGAGGGTAGATCTCTCCCACTCAGTGTTGCAAAAAACAGCCCTTAGGCTCACTTTTTCCTCAACAACTCTTTTCAGAGTAATATAAAAAGTGGCAAACCTTGTATCCCAAGGCCTCAACAACTCTTTTGATGCATTCTTCCTGTATATGCTCAAAGTGAGACGATGGTTGATGATGAAGTTTGAAATTGTTTTGGCTCTTCAGATTGTTTCATTGACCCAAGGAAATTTGGCTAAGTCATGCAACATTAAATCCAAGCAGTGAGCTGCACAAGGGGTCCAATAAATCTGATTATAATTTTCCATAATCAGCTTCCCTGCACCAACACAATTTGATGCATTATCTGTAACAACATGGACAACATTTTCCTCCCCAACCTCTTGAATTGCTTCATCCAAAATTCCAAAAATAAATTCTGATGTCTTCACTTGATCGATTGCATTTGTTGCCTTTAAGAAAAGTAGCCCTTGAGGACAATAAACAAGCACATTGATCAATGGGCGATGACACAAATCTGACCAACCATCACTCAAAATTGTGCATCCTGTAAGCTTCCAAGACTCTTTAATATCATCCAACTTTCCTGTCACTCTGTCTTTTGCTCTCTTTAGCAAGGTTGTCCCTAAAGCTTCAGATCCGGGAGGAACATAGCCCTTCCCAAAATCAATGGCCTTTTTAATTACATTTTTAAAATATGGACTCCTCTCCACATTAAAGGGAATTGCACATGCATAAAAATATTCAGCAAAAACATCATCAACTTCTTGTTTCTCAACAGGTTTCCAGAATTGATTTAATGTTTTCATTCCACTTGTTTTTGCTTGAGTAGAACTTGATCCACCAATGTTTGAAACTGAATTAATGGTGTTGGAGGAAGACATGG
>APFE031285329.1:154485-166650 GCA_000404065.3 Pinus taeda | reverse complement strand
AGTTAGCAGAGCTGTGCAGAGTTGGGCAGAGTAGTGCAAGGCACCGATGGCTGAGATAGTACAGTCGGACTTATGGATCACTGGATGGAGTTCTCCCTAGTTGAGAGGGAGTGTTAAATTGGCAACTAGGGCCAAACTCCATGTGGATCAGCTTATTTATGGCAGTTGATATTTTTATTGGATCCCTCTCGTCGAGAGGTGTAGGATTGATCTAAAGATCATCTGATTCCGATAAGTATTTATGGAGATAGGAATTTATTTTATTTATATAATTATTATCAAGCCGACCAGCAACTTGAGTAGGCTCAGAAGCCCAATAGACGTGTCTATTCACTATCCATGTTTTAGTATAAATTGGGGAGGATTTGTAGTCATTTGATACACACCTCAAGTGATCTCCTCTCCACGTCTTGGGTTTATGGAGAAGGAGATTCACTATGATTTTCGTTGGCTGAATATGATGATGCCCTAATCTTATACACTGCCCTAAATTACAGTCAATGGAGGAAGAGCCACAGGAGCCGCAGTGAGCCACAGTGAGTCGCAGTAGTCGCAGTGAGCCGCAGTAGCCGCAGTGAGCCGCAGTAGCCGCAGGAGCCGCAGTGAGCCACTGTAAGCCGCAGGCTTATCTACGCAGTAAACAGGCCCTGACCGCAGTCTCAACAGGCTTCTATCTAGCCCTAATCCGCAGTCAATGAAGTCCTAAAGCCGCAGTCAATAGAGGCCTAAAGACACAGCTAAGGAGAGACATCAAGAAGGAGCCCTAAGCTGCAGAAAGGAGTCTTAACATAGCATTAAGATGCCTGGAAAGACAACGTGTTTGCTGTAGGTGACAACATGATAAAGGAAGCTGTTCTAGGCATGTTTTAAGGACTGTTTGCAAGGCTGGGAAGCCACAGTCATAAGGTAAAGGAATGTGTTGAACAGATCTGCCCTAAAGCTCAGAACAGATCAGCGTATATATACAGTTGGGTGCTAGAAAGTGCTGACAGCAAAGTCAAGTTCTTGTAGGATAAAAATTGCTGCGTTGATGGTGTTTGGACGCTGGTTGATGAAGGAGATACACAGTCAAAGGAACGTTGCCTGTAGAAGCCTAATTAGAATGAACCTGTTCATGCAATCAAGGATGAAAGAATTGCAGTCATGTATATTCGTTGCAGTCATGGTTAGTAATGACAAGTATGGGTTGTATGATGAAATCAGGAAGCAGCATGATGCATAGGCAACATGATGAAGATCATGGGCAGCACAGTAATGTATGAGATCATGAGCAGCATGATGATCATGGGCAGCATGATGGTGCTACACAGTAAGGTGCAGCAAATGGATGAGATGCAGTTGAAGCAGAATGTCTTCAACTGATCTCATCGTTATAGGAAATGATCTATGCTTAGATCTAGATAAGTCAAAGTGTTGACTTCTATTGTAAATGTAGTCTCTCTCTCTCTGCTGAACTTTGAAGATAAAAGAAGATTTGATCAAAGGGTTTCCCCACACATTGTGGGGTTTGTCCCTGGCTCGCGCCATATCTTGTGTCCTCTTGCCTTGGCTTGTCTTCTGCGTTTTATATTTATGTTCTATCTGCAGTTTATCATAATGCTGATGTGATTACTAACTGTGAAAATTTAAATAAATTGCTCTAGCATAGAACATACCTAAACTTAACACGGTGCTACCTCCAGTATCCTCTACAACTTATTTCCCAAAGTAACCATAATAGCACGGGGCCTTGATTCATACACAACATGTCGTTTCCACAAGTATGGTTGTCCTAATAATATATCACAAACATCAAGGGGAGCAATTTCATACAATACCTCATTCGTGAAGGGCCTGATGTTGTATGGAAGGTGACATTGTTGGCTCACGCGAAGATCCTGTCCTTGGTGAAGCCAGCTGATGGTTTACGATTGTGGATGTTTTGTGGTCTGTAAGCCCAACAACTTCACGACCTCTTTCAAAATGAGGTTATTTTGGCTCCCACTATCGACAATGAATTGTAGCAGGCAGCCCTTTAGCCACATTTGGGAGTGGAAGAGACGCTCCTCCTCCTCTGGATCTTCAGGTTCCTCCTTCTAGATCTTTGTGGTGGCAACGGTGGCGTTGGGCTTCACATTGATAATCTGCTTCCCTTTTTCATTCCCCTTGTCGGGTTCTGACTCAGAGTCAGAACATGTATCTGATTCTGGAACCTTTAGCTCGTCCACCAATGACTGCTTGGCCCAACAATCACTTGTGTTGTGAGTGGAGCTCTTATGGAACTCACACCACTTTCCCATGTCCTTTTTCGATTTCGCGGTGCTATTCTTTGCTTGCAGATTTGGCGAGTTGTCTTGGGCTGCCCTGCCTTGGCTTTGTCCTTTCTTCTGTGGTTCATGGGCACTGTTCCCTTGCTTCAGATTCGCAAATCCAAAGTCTTGCTTCTTCTGTTTAAACTTTTGCTCGATCTTGACGACATATCGGTATGCCATGTCGAGCGAGGAGTTGTTCAAGAATTCTATTTCTTCCTGGATGTACCTATGCAGGCAACCACTGTATTTGAGTACCAAATGCTGCTCTGAATCCTTAATACCCAACTTTGTGTGAAGGATATAGAAAATATTGATAAACTCCGGCACGTCTTGGTCCCTTCCCTGCCGCAGCGTGGTCCACTTTATGTATTGATCCTCATAGCTTCCGACAGGGTAGTATTTCTCCTTGATGGCAGTCCAGAATGAATTCCAAGTGGGTGTGGCTGAAAACAGTGAGGTCATACTTTCATCCTTCTACTCCCTGTAGGTTTCCCACCAGTCCTTGACATGGGGGATGGATTTGAGAAGAGCGAAAGTAGTCTTTTCTCGGCCGGAAAAATCATGAACAGAAAAATACCCTTTTAGCAGATTTAACCATTTATCGACGGCGTCTGCATCTATCTGATCCTCAAATATGGGAATGTAAAAGTTAAGTTGTACCTTAAAGGGTGTGGCGCTTCCAGATTAGTCGCTGGAAGTAGATGTGTTGCCCCTGGGAAGCTGTCGAAGGATGTGGGCAAAGTTGTCCATCATCACGTTCCTTTATCGCTTGAGGGCCTCTTCGAGCAAGATTTTAATAGAATCTCATGCCTCCTCGTCTTTATTTTCATCTACCATGGGAGGTCGTTAGGATTTGCAAGGCTAGTCTTGCAAAGGTTTGGCCAGTTAAAGCCCTAACTCCTTATATCTTGACCTCGTTGGGGACATGCAAAGAAAGACAGAGAAAGAGTAGATCGCTCTAATACCACTGATCCAAATTTAAACAGGAACACAACAAATTATAGATATAACAATACATATAGAGATGCAATAGAAAAAATACTTCATTTCATTAATGTGAAACACTGAAAGATTCTTACAAATAGAAATGGAAATAAACTAGCTAGGACGATGGTAGCTTATCTCTGAGAAGAGATGTCGAGGCTACATGCCTATGAACTATGTTACAATGAGGCTCGAAGGCCTATTTATTGTTGAGAAACAATGGAAAACCCTAAACATCTAAAAACCTAATCCTAGAAGATGAAATGCCAAACTGTGGGTCCCGTTTGGGTAAATTGATACATCAACTTCCCAGGGTCGTAACTTTGGCATACGATCTCCATTTGACGCATACAATATCTCGTTAGAAAGATCTAGGCCGTGAACTACAACTTTGGGAAGAGAAACATTAGTTAGTTTCCACATGTTGCTCCCATTTTTCCCAAGAAACGTCGTTTAGGGCCTCAAAACGGCTCCAAAAGTTCAGGACCTGAAAAAATGCTAAAAATAGTAAACTGTGCTACAATTAAGGAAAGTGAAAAGCTGAAAGAAACAATGGTGGGGGTCCAAGTAGACTTGGTAGGTGGCCACCAATATCCACCTAGACCATTCCTCCCCCCTTAGGAAGCAATGGCCCCCATTGCGTTGAGTTCCTCCATGAGATGAGGAAACTTCTGCTGAACTTGATCCCTGGTGAAGGAGTTGGCCTGCTTTGACAACTCGATACAGTTGGATATTATGCTTGCGAGTTTGCTTGATCTATATGTCCATGATTCGATCAGTTGCAGCTTGTTCCGTGCAATCTGGATTTAACTATGTGGGTGTGAGCTGTTTTGCAATGTCGGATGTGTCTAGTAATGGTGGAAAGTATGGCCGAAGGCGGTCCACATTGAACACTGGGTGCAGACCAAGGAATGGGGGAATGCTTAGCTCAAATGCATTGTCTCCCACAACTTTGGTAACAGTGTAAGGACCATATCAGAATGGTCTGAGTTTTCGATAGGCCCCGGTAAGGCGTTTCTTTGGCAAATGCAACTAGAATTTGTCGCCCACCTGAAATTTGTGTGGCACCTAATATTCATCATGTCACTACTTGTGCTTGGCATTTGATTTCTCCAGAATGTCGTGGACTTGTTGGGGAATATGTTGGATGTGCTCAATGAAGTTTTTTGCCTTTTCTATTTCGGATTGGACATGAGCTGAATCTGCATGAGTAGCTGTAAATCGCATGGCCACATCAATGGGACACAGTGGCTGGAATCCCAAGCCCACATGAAAAGTGTTGTGGCCAGTCGAGTTTTGGAGAGCCCAATTGTAGTTGTGTTGAACATAGGGGAGGCTCTCATCCCATGTGCGTGGATGCTTTGAGTTGTACATGCACATAATGTGTACGATCATCCTGTTAACAACCTTTATCTGGCCATTAGTTTGAGGATGGAAGGCTGTGGACTTAGTGAGTTTGGTGTCCACCATCGACTAGAGACTAGACCAAAATGTACTGAGGAACCTGTTGTCCCAATCTAAGATGATAAACCGTGGGATCCCAAAGTGTACCCACACTCGTTCAAAGAAGGGTTTAGCGGTGACTTCTATTGTGATATTCTTATTGCAGGCCACCATAATGGCCATCTTCGAGAACCTATAGACGACCACAAAAACACAGTCGTTTCCATGCTTAGTAGAAGGAAGGTTCGACATGTAATCCATGGAGATGGATTCCCAAGTTCAACTAGGAGTAGGAAACAGGGTAGAGAGGCCTTGCTTCTTGATGGTCGATTTGGCAATAACACAGACAGTGCATGATCTGATGTACTTCTCGACATCCTATCAAAGATTCGGCCAATAGAAATACTTCTGTAGTACTGCCACCATTTTCTCGACCCCGAAATGCCAAGCAACCCAACTGTAGTGTGATTCCCAAATCATCTTGGCAAGCTTGCTTGAAGGAACACAAAGGTGACTTAGGTGGCATAACAGGGCATCTTGGAGGCAAAAATCTGGAACATGCTGATCCTCCAAGGGTGTCTGGCATGTGTGGCCAAATTCTGGGTCGCTTTTGTAGATAAGTGGCCAATCAGAAGTCTCGTGCCCACAAGAGTTGAGAACGGTGGTTAACACCATGATTGGTGGTTGATTGAGGCAATCTGCAACATTATTGGTGCTGCCCTTCTTATACTTGATATTCAAATGGAACTGTTGCAGGTATGTGGACCACTTTTGATGGCGATCATTCTACAATTTCCCTTGGGTTTGTATGAAATGCAGGGGGTGGCGGTCTGTGTGGATGGCCATTTCCTTCCCCAAAATGTAATTCTTCCGTTGTCGACATGCCTGCACAATGGAATACATCTCTTTGTCATAAGTGGGATACTTCTGGACTGTGTCTGAAAGTGTCTCACTGTGATATGCCATTAGATGCCCCTGTTGAGTAAGTCCTACCCTAATAACATAGTTAGAGGCATCTGTCTCGGCCTCAAATTGTTGTTGCAAGTCTGGTAATGCGAGCACCGGTGCCGAGTAGAGGTGATGTTTCAACTCTGTGAATGCCTTCTGTTGAGATTCAGAACAAAAGAATTTTTCTTTCGCTCCTCCCTTGCAGACTTGACTGAAGGGCCAAGTGATATGATAAAATCCCAACACGAACCTACGGTAGAAGTTGGCAAGACCTAGAAAGCTGCAGAGCTCTATGAGAGTGGTTGGAGATGGCCAATCCTGAATGAATTGGATCTTGGCTAGATCCACATGCACCCCCTGTTCATTGATAATGTATCCCAGATACTGAACCTGGGTCATGCCAAAAGTGCATTTCCCCAAATTGGCACATAACTTGTGTTGCCGTAGTGTTTGGAGAACCTGTCGGATAGGGTGGAGGTGCTCTTCCCAACTCTGGCTGAAGATAAGGAGGTCATCTAAGTGGATGTGATCCATTAGCCTCATTAAGGTTGCAGGAGGATTCGACAATCTGAAAGGATAACCAACCATTTGAAAAGGACCTCCTTGGTTTTGAAGGCAATATTCCACACATTGGAGGGTTCAATTGGTACCTGGTGATATCCTAACTTCAAATCGATCTTGTTGAAATATTCTCCCCCCCTTTAGTTGGTCTAGGAGGTCATCAATCTTTGGGACCGGGTGCCTATTGCAGACAATGATCTTGTTTAGCGCCTGATATTCAATACAAAGTCTCCAATTCCCCTCCTTCTTCTGTATCAACACGATTAGGCTCCCACAAGGCGATGAACTCGGATGGACGTGACCTTTTTGCAACATCTCCTGAATCTACCTCTTGATTCCATCGTTCTCCAGAACGAAGCACAGATAGATTTTTCAATTGGGAAGCGACGCACCTGGGGTCAAATTGATGGATTGCTTGACTTGTCAGTGCAAAGGAACCCCTGTGGGGGAGGTGAAGATGTCGTCGTACTCCTCCACGACCTTGTCCATCTATAGTTGTCGTGTAGAGGGGCCCTGTCTGGAGGTCGTGGCCACCGTCTTCTTCTTTCCTTGAGGGCATATCACATAGGAAAACAAATTTCCTTGTTTTCGAAATGAGCTTACTGCATTGTTTTGCAGTAACCAAAGAGATGGCGGTAGGCGGTGCTACCTCTGGTATCCTGTACAACTTATTTCCCAAAGTAACCATAACAGCACGGGGCCTTGATTCATACAGGACATGTCGCTTCCATAAGTATGGTTGTCCTAATAATACATCACAAACATCAAGGGGAGCAACGTCACACAATACCTCATTTGTGAAGGGCTTGATATTGCATGGAAGGCGACATTGCTAGCTCATCGAAGATCTTGTCCTTGGGGAAGCCACCCGATGGTGTACGGTTGTGGATGTGCTGTGGTCGGTATGCCCAGGCGCTTCATGACCTCTGTCGAAATGAGGTTCTTTTGTCTATCGCTGTTGATAATGAACTTTAGCGGGGAGTCCTTTACCCACATCTGGGAGTGGAAGAGATGCTTCTCTTCCTCTAGATCTTCGGGTTCCTCCTTCTAGATCTTCATGGTGGCAACAGTGGCGTTGGGATTTGTATCGATAATATTCTTCCCTTTGTCATTCCCCTTGTCGGGTTTTGACTCAGTGTTACACAAAATTTTATCGCTGTCCCTATACTGCCCGTTCCTTGATCCTAGAGGACCTCTATTGTGAACCCCACATGCTCTGCCTTCATGGAGAAACTCCCATTATGTCCCTCTTCATGAGCAGATCATTTCCCTTTTGCACCATTTCCCTTGAAACTTCTGTTTTGCCCAATTTACGAGACCGACACTAATGACCTTTGTCTCCCCTGTGCTGATGTACAGAGATTAACACAATTCCTCGCACTGATCGGTGCATCTGAGCTGTGTTCCAGTCGTGCCGATCCTATTATGGAAAGTTTTTTAAATTAGAGCTGAAGCTTCCATCTCTAGAAGCTCCGTAACAGAAGTCTGGTAAATGGTTTTTGCCGGATGGGGTTGAGGATGATAGTTTGGGCTCTTTTCCCCTATATTGATGGAAATACCTCAAGGGATAAGTCCTTCTCCCATGAGAAGAGGATCCATCTCCCATCCATCTTTCTTATATAAACTTCCCTTCTTCTCAAGCACAAACTAGTGTGAAGATCAGAGTTAGAGTTTTGGCTGAGTGTGAGTATACTATTTTAGACAAGCAAGCTATTACTAGTTGTAGCCATCTAGTTGTGTGAGGGAGAAGTGTGTTTGGTTTGGAGTGAAGCCTAAAGGGAATAGTCTTTAAACAATTTTTGTTTGAAGCCATCATGAAGTGCTAGTAGAAGTGTGTGGGAACCTGGTCTTGTTAAAGGAGGACTGCGATTTCCTACATGTTTTGTAATATTACATATTTGTGTCTTAACGCTTCTTGACTTATTAAGTAGGTTGGATTGCAATTTGTCTATTATTATGTTTGTGTGTTGTCGTTGTTTACTTGTTTCAGGAGCTTGAAGAAGGAAGCGAGAGATTGCTGGAGCGAGCAAGCGAGGACATCATCAAGCAGGATAAGTGACCTAGAGGTAGGCCCTCTTGATTGATTTTAACCTAAGGAAATCTTCCATAGAATGTATCTATTGTGGCTAGACCCATTATTGGGCTAGAGGAATTCGTTCATGTCCACACTTATAATTTTACTTCACCACAAATTGGAGACTCTGCTTGGGAGATCCCATCCTTTTGTTTGTTTTGGATTTCATGATTCCATGAGAACTTTGCTAGTTTTGCGGTTTCCCTTTTGTTATATTGTTTTTCTCCTACTTACTGGCCTAAGTCTAAAATCCATAGTAGTAGATCTGGTCCGTGTTTTGAATTTTATTTTTTATTTTTTCTTAGTTCCCTTAAACAATGTGTTTAATCGGTTGGCAGTTGCACTGATCATCACAAATTGTAGAGGAACAGTCGCGCTGACCCGCCTCTAGTGCTTTTTGTCAATAAGGTAGTTGCGCTGATCCCTGTAAGTTAAGATTAGGGCTAGACCCCAATCTTGGCCAGTGTGTTTTGCTCTTGTGTTTTTGACCCTATGAGCCTTTTGAGTGTTTTCTCCCTGATTAGAAAGCTAATTTTTGTTTTTTTTTTTTGCTTGCTTGTAGGCTTGTCATCTTGTTGTTTTAATCAAGTCTTAGTGGCTAACGACACTAAGGCATCTAACTAGTCACCCATTCAGCAACTTGTGGACCCATCAAGTCCAGTTCTAGGTGTGTTTGCTCCTTGCATTTGTTTTCGGTCCCTCTTATGACTTTGACCGTTTTTTGCACAAGTTTGAAAAATTCTTGTTTACTAATTTGAATGTCTTTTTCTGTCATAGATTACATTGTCGACCTTATGTTTGGTAAAGTCGGTGTTTCATTGATCTGAATGAACTTCTCTTTTCATGTTTTCATCTGCTTGAAGAGCTCATAGTCTTGAATTTTTTTCATTGAAAGATTGTATGCGAAAAGTTTGTTTCGTTGTTTCATGAGAAAATATGATATTCTAGCTTGTTGCTTCATTATGGTTCGCATCTCTTAAAAACTAGAATTGCATCATCATTTGAAAAGGAAGAGAAATTTTTTCATTTCGAAAGCAATGATAGATAAGTGCTTGTTAGGAAATTAGAATTGGAATGCATTTTTCATTAGTTTATTTTTCGAAAAAGTGAATTAGTGAAAGATCATTTCGTTTTCAGTTGCTTGATTGTTTGCATTTGATTGAGTAGTTTCTACCCTCTCTAGTGTAGGCATTTCTTTGAATTGAAAGGGTGTTTTACCATTTAGTTGCATTTTAGTTTTTTCGAGTAGCATCGCTAAGACCTAAAAGGTGAAACTTAACTCAAGATCAACTCTAAAATGAATTCAATTTACCTAAGGCACATTTGAAATTAACAATCACATTTAGAAGGTCTAGGCTAGAGACGTGTTCCGACATCTATAAACCTAACAATTGTTGTTAGCATCAGCATTAGATAGTTCTAGCACGGATTTGTACTCTACGTATCATCACGTATATAACGAGAGACCCCACTAGGCTGTAATCCTTTTATCCTTAGGAATCCAAGTGAGTCGCTGTGCGAACGTGATACCCCGAACACAACATTCAGGGAGATTGCCTACTTGTACTTCTTGGTTCGCCAGGAGGTGTTATGTAGTTCACAGTTGCCTGGTAATCCTGTTTATCTAGATCATCCAGAGTAGTAATTTGATATTTTTGACTCATTAAACTTAAAATATCATCCAAGCACTTGTTGTTTAAAGCTTGTTTCCAATCGAAAGCGATAGAGTCATCTTTGTTTCTTTCTCGACTCTTAAAAAATGAAAGAACATCAGTATGTTACGCATCTTAAATAATTGATTGCCCATGATCCAAAACATCTTGTTATATTTTTGACCAAATTGTGAGTTCCCTTAAAAGGAAATTTTAAAGGCTTGAAGTTATTTATTATTTTGACTAAGACAAGGTCATCGTGGCTGAACCATTTGGTTCACCCATTTCCTCTTCCTCTCCTCTATCTGAAAGATTGTCCGAGGAGCCACTTCCTGAGTTATCAGAGCCATTTGAGGACCAAAATGTTGAAATCGCAATTATTTTTAGAGTTCAACCATTATCATCTCGTCCTCCACCTACTTTCGATTCAGGGTCATCTGCTGGTCTTGACCCGGAATCTCCGGATAATCTTGTTCAAACTCCAGAGAACTCGCCGACCACTGATGGTCAGCTTGGACTGGTTATATATCCTCCAAACCCTATGTTTGAAGCTATCGATATATCACCATAGTGCCCTTACAATTCGTACGATCAACCGGGTGTTCCTTTGGAACTATCCCTCAGTACACATTCGAATGTTTTTCGTTGTTTGTTTCCAAACAAGGAACCTGAAGGCGATGCTCTAGTCACTTCTCTGGATGAGTTCAAAGTCTCAACTCCACACACTTGTTGAGGGGGAAGAATTGCAATTGTAGTTCCCTCCCGAGGGTTTCCCTTATTCAGAAGGTATTACTGCCAACTTGCCACATGGATATGTGTCTTTAGGGCACTTAGTTTCAGGCACACTTAGTGCCTCATCACTCTACCATAACTCTGTTTGGGCTTCAGGTGTTAGGCCTACATCAGGTCCATTTGTCATGAACACGACTTCCCAACCAGTTGTTACTTCAGTCCCGGTGCAGCCCACCGTCCCAAACACTCTTGTATCATCAATCCTAGTTACGCGTTAGTCACAACCGGTGGTTTCAAAGATTGTCTCTGCTAGTTCTGCTGTCTCGTTAGTTAGTGGCTAGATTGTGCCACCGCCTCGAGTGCAAAACCTGAATGTACCTATGGTGTCAGGTGCCACTAATGTGAGCAGCTCACAAGCTCACATGCTTGGTATAAACCAACCCTCTTCTGGTATTATTTACAACTTTGCTGACCCTACTGGATCAAGCAATGTCCAGTACCAACAGGTCTAGAATCCTGGTGGTTTGTTTGGATCGAGCAATGTTCAATATCAACAGCCCTATGGGGCTCAGGTCCAATACCAAAATCCTTACATTCCATATGGTTCTTTAGGATTAGTTAATTAGCCTTACACCCTCCAATCTGGGTAGTACATCTAGCTTGGCTATGGTTCGATTTAGTTCAGTAATTTCTCGGGCACTGTTCAAGTACCTTTGCAACAACCAGGGCGGCCCTTGTTACTGAAAGGGAAACCTTTTTTGCAGCAAGGGCTTTCCACCCAACAACAAGGGTAGATTATCCCGTAGCAAGGTCACCTGCAAAAAATGCATGGTCAGTCCTGTTATCTCAAAATCAAGCCTGATAGGCTGCTGGTCAGGATGACTCTAAGTAACTATTTCAAACCAAGCTTTTGACTAAGGCTTAGCCTCCTTAGCCTGAGAGGGCTCTCTCAAAGGGGTTTATGATTTTTATTAATGATAAGATGACTAACTCTTGTGATGTAACAACATGGACAAATATAATGGTTGGATAAACATTTCATGAGTTCCCATTGGGCCTATGGAGTCAAGCATATTTCAGTGAACAATGACACTACCTTTGCATAGAAGTCAGGGCACTTAGCATTTAAATGTTTAGAATACAACTTACATGAAATCACAGTTCACACATGCATACAGGAAGTCAGAGCACAATTAGTGAATTCTGAGTGATTATGCATCCATGCAACTGAAAAAAACATTAAGGGAAGAACAAAACACATATTCTGAACATGACAAATCCTTCATGAATCCTGAGAAGAAAAGTAGATGCTTTATATTACTGAAAATAGTCTTTACATAAGCTAAAACAGTACTTTCTGTTATCAAATCTCCAACCCTTGTTACATTGCTGTCTCAACTATATATAATCCTTATTCTAACTAATTCGAGTTTCCTCCTCTAGCATGAGGGGAATTTTAACTCGATCCTTATCTCTAAAG
>APFE031285329.1:0-154050 GCA_000404065.3 Pinus taeda | reverse complement strand
ACTGCTTCTATTTGGCTTTTCATGGTTGCCACATAATCTCCTTGAGATGTGATGGCTGCTTTACTTTTGCCGCTTTTTTGCTGAGGTCATGTTCCTTTCTCCTCTTCCTCTGTTTTGGGCAGTGCTTCCTGTACCTGCTGGAAATTTCTAGTCATGGGTCTTCTTGGTTTAAAAACAAATTCCTGGGCTGGTTCATCAAACTTAAGCCTTTTTGAGGCCTTGGTTTTCGTAACCTTTACCTGTGGTGACTCTGTCAAATCAATCTGAATTGGTTTGGACTGTTCTAACTCAATAGCCTGTAACAGATCATTTAAGCTTGCTTTAGACACAGTTTGCCTTAGACACAGGGCTTTCTTCGACAGCTATAGCTTTGCCTTTTTCTTTATTAATCTGGCTTCTTGTCCTCACCCTTGAGACTGCTTCAGGTTTACTTGCTTTAGGTACAGTCTTCTTACCCTGAGTCTTCTCCTTTGTTGTTTTCTGAGGCTGTTCTTGAATGACTAACGGCTTCACTGGTTTTGGTAGCTGTGGCTTGGTTTTCTTTTTGGCTCTTGCTTCCCTTTGGAGCTCAGCTATTGTAAACTCTTTGGCTGGTTGAGGAGTAAGACCAGTTTTACTTTGGAATCCAGCCATAAAGATAAAAGAATTCTAGTCTCAACCTATCTTCTGGAGGCTATCTAAAATCAACAACTTAATCAGACCATGGTAAAATAAAGAGGTTTCACAGTCCTCTTTCCTGAGCTGCACCTTATCACACATTTTACTTAGACTGCGAAATAAATAAAACATGATGTCTATGGAGACCTTCCCTGTAAAATGCAGGAGCAGTTTGAAATGATAAGGATAAAGCTTATTGTACCTTCCTTCACATGTTAAATACTTCTGAATGCAGGTAAGAAGAAGAGCATAATGTTCTTTGAGATAGAACCTGGGCACTGCTTTTGTATAATCCTCATTTACATATGCCTCTTTTAAGAACTCCTTACAAGGATTCCTATCAAATTTAAAGTTTTTGAACCATTCTTCCTGGCCTCTTGGTATCTCGGTCACAACAGCTATTGCTTCTAGAGAGACCGATATCTCTAACATGGCAACCTTTGAATTCAAACCAGTAAAATTAAGTGCAAACTCTTTTGTTACCTGTGCATGCCCTCCTTGTAGCTTTTTACAAAATCTCCAGCACCCGACATCTTTAAACGCCTTCTTCACGCCTTCATCTCTCAAGGTTATGTCCAGGCCTTCAGGTTCATTCCTTTGGCATTTGCCGGACCTGTGCTCCTTTCTCTCCATCTTCACTTCAAAATCTTCACGGCCAAATTATTACTTGGAAATCTTCACAGCCAAATTTTAACAATTTCAGTCGAGATGGTTCACCTTCCTTTTTAACTCAGCCTCGCTTGTAATCAGGCTCGCTTGAACAGCCTCGCTTGAACAACCTCGCTTGAAATTCAAATTTGAAACATGACTGGTTACTCATGCAACACTCACGGCCATTATTAGGACTATGCACGGTAAAATCTCTTGGGAATGAGATTCCCGTGCATATCAAAAATATATTGGTGGAGTAGTGGAAAATGAACGTTCAGGCATGATTTCAAGAGGTACTCAAACTGACATGAGTGGACGGACATGCTGACTCACCTATGGACTTGACATTTCAGGAAAGATTCGCTGCGGAGTGCACGAATCCATGATTTCACAGCGCTGTTAGTTATATTTTTTAATGATGCACTGCGAAATGGCTTAATCATTACACGCTGCGAAACTGCTAGACTATGATTGCGCTGCGAAATGGGCCAATAAGACTGCGCTGTGGAATCACTAAAGGACAAGGTGACTTGGCATAAACAAGACATGACCTATGGAATAATGATGAGTGGAGAAAAGCCAATAGGAGCAGAGTCTAATTTAAGCTTAAAAACCTTAAAAACTCCGATTCCTAAGTGAGACAAATAAAAATGGAAACAGCTTAAACATAAACCTTTGTCATCAGACTAGGGCATGTAACTGTATGCATTAAACCTTTAGTTCTAAGTGATAACAAGTCCTTTCAACAGTTACATCAGGCTGCATAGCAACAAATGCAATATGATCTGCATACCTCTCAACCCATACCCTCGTAGGGCCAACCTTTGCAAATCCAGGGACAAAATTTTCAACCGCAAGGTTAGCAAAACCAACCTGGGTAGCAACAACCCTTGTACACCTATTAACAAGGGCAACCCTTACAAGGACAAGTTCAAGGCAAAATCCTACAGAAGCAGGTGCAGAATCCTTTTGTCTAAGGTCAACAGGTTCAGAATCCTGCTGGCCAAGGGCACTAGGTACAAAATCCCTACATCCAAGGGCAACAAGCATATCAACCTTATGCACAAGGACTGTAGGTCCATAACCTTCTTGTTCAGGGACAACAGGCCCAACAAACCTATGTTCTAGGACAATAAATCCCATACCCATATGTTCAAGGTCAACAGGCTCAACAACCTTTTCACCCATATGTTGCCTATCAACAACCTGTGCATTGAAAGTTTCAAGGTATTCAAGGTCCGAATCCTCGATTTGGTCAACGTAATCCACAATGGGGGTAGCCTCAAATTCCATATGGCCAAAATCCCCCACTGTGGGGTCAAAATCCTTACCAGCAGGGATGGGCTCCTCCTTATGGGCCCGCTTATCGACCCCCCATGCCTTTTAACACTCAATTACCTTTCTTGGCTACACTTGAGTTGTCGGATGTATCACGTCTTACGAATGATCTGATTCTTCATTTGCCGTACTGGCCTCCGGTGCCATCCAAGATACCAAGTGATTGCCCAAAGTTCGATGGAAAAGCTAAAGAAGATCCTCAGGCCCATGTGATGACATATCACCTCTGGTGCTCATCGAACTCATACATGGATGATTCCATTCATTTTCGTCTTTTCTGACAAACCCTCATGGGTGCCACAGCAAAATGGTACATCAAGCTACCTCGAAGTAATTTTCATGACTTCAATTCATTAACCATGGACTTTCTCACGCATTTTCAGCTGTCGGTTTGTTATGAAATGAGTACATATCTTCTCACATCGCTTAAGCAAGACACTGCGACACACATCTTTGATCATATCCATGAATGGAGACATAGACGTCGACTAATCAAGTTCAATATAACTGATTAGTTGCTCACTAAATGGTTTACCAAATTGTTCGTAGCCCTAATTGCTCGTGATATAGCCATGGGTGGATGCGTCACAGAAGAGAAAGCCATCGCTCATGCCCAGTACTTGGACCTGGTTTACTCTCAGTTTGGAACCTTATACAGATTATTACCAAATGCTTTGCAGCTATCATCCTATCCCGCAACATTGAAGTCACTCACTAGTCCCCCTGTTGATGGAGTTATTGGTTCAGTATCCCAGGCCCTTGCAAAACTTCTTCCAAACAGAAGTCGGTCTCGAATACTGCTCCCAACATTTCATCTCAAAACCCTCCAGGCCCTGATAAAACCTCAGAGGTCCACGCTATCCAATATACCACAACGGACAAATCCTTGAAAGGAAAAATGAAAGGAAAAGACAAAGCTAAAGCTGATGCCCCAAAACAGGGTCCTCCTAAATTGTCTGCTGGCGAATCTTCACTACAAAAACCTAAGTATCCCTGCCTCATTTTTGAGGAGGATCACTATACTAAGGAATGTCCATGACGATCCAAAGTTAGTTGTTTGCTCAAGGGGAACCATGATATCCTCAAAGAGCCTTTTCCGTCTCAACCGACTCAGATGGTAGACCAACCCCGATCTGCTTTCTCTAGATCTCAAGTCTTCATGAAGAGCACACCTATTAATGTGGCTACTTGATTGAAGGATTATCAAACTCTAGCTCCCACAATAGGGAAATAAAAAGAAGCTCCACATTCTTCTTCTACCCCGAGTTCTAGCCCTCTATAAATTGAGCACCCTAACCTTGATGCCGCTCCACAGCTGTCCTCTCGATGTTTGCAATGGAAATCCTCATATAATCCCATGCCCGAGCCGCTCAACATTACAATATTGATGAAGATTTGGCTCAGGCGCCATCGACTACGTCGGATCTCAAGTTACTCCAAAGCTGTCCATCGTAGCGGAAATATTTGCTATTAGCTATCGAGGGCATTGATCCCACTGATTCTAATTTGATCTGTTTCGATCTAGAGAACCATGTTTCAAGGCTCCCTCATAAGGTTTCCTTTCTTATTCAGGTAATCATTAACGAAAAGACCATCCACTGCACTGTTATCAATGAAGGTGCTTCTACCTGCATCATGTCAACTACGTGCTAGAAGGCTATTGGTTCCCCTACACTGAACTAGTCTCCGAACACAATGGAAGCTTTCTATGGGCATGATTTGGGACCCTTTGATGTCTTATCCAACCTTGCCATCACCCTAGAAGGCAAGACAGTGCAAGTCGAGGTAGATATTGTTGACACCAATCTCAATTATAATCTTCTACTTGGCCGAAGTTGGACTCATGCCATGCATACCGTGGCCTCCTCTTTGTTTCACGTGATCCGTTTTCCCCATCAAGGGAAGATTGTCACTGTCAATCAATTTCCTTTCTTTGCCCCTTCCTCCTCAGATGGAAATGTTCCGTACGTCAAGAACTCTGGTGCTCCCTATGAGAGTGTGGGGGTAGGTGTCTTCAAAGATTTTGCCTTAATGGGAAATTTTCCACTCCCACCTCCTCATGTTGCCTCTGTCAACATGGTCTCAGTCAAATTTGATCCTTGGCTCATACCTGCACCAGACCTTGTTGATGCTTGGGGTGAGGCCATGCCGCTTAGTCCCGCCGAAGTCAATTACGTGGAAATTGTTTCAGCTTCGAACCCTACATCTTTTGATTCTCATATGTCGAAGACCTCTCTCGATATGTACTCTCAATCCCACTGGCTTGGCACTTTGGAATCATATGATCCCTTAGCCGAGACCTTCCTCGTTGATGAAGGTATCATGGAAATCATGTCTCTCGAGGAATCACCATGGATCGATACTCATCATTGATCCTCGTTCCTGCCTCGCCTGACAGTCATGTCTACTGCTTTTGAAGAGCCCTCTTCTCCATTTCCGCCACCGATTGTTACTCATGAAGTATGGTTGGAAGGAAATTTGGGTAATATTACCCAAACTATGCCGATTAACATTTGTATCAAGCTCAGTGTTGTTGAACACGTTCATATTGGGGTATCTTGTTCTCCGGATGAACACCCCGTCATTCCGTTGGTCCCATTGCCAAATGGGGCATCAATTATATAACATGTAACCCTTGTTCGACCGGGGGACATGGCTACATTATCATTTCTGTGGATTACTTCACCAAATGGGCCAAAGCGATGCCTACATATTCGGCAGATGGTAAGGCAACAACTCAATTCCTTTTTAACCATGTTATTTCTAGGTTCAGCATACCCCAAGCCATTGTCACAGATCATGGCTCCCATTTCAAAGATTACATGATGGCAGGACTGATAGCTACATTGGGCTTCTGCCACGATGGCTCAACCCCATATTACCCTCAGGCCAACGGCCAAGTTGAAGCCGTGAACAAAGTTTTGGTCACCATGCTTCAGCGTACTATTGGGATGCATAAGTCAAATTGGCATCTCATGCTTTTTTAAGCTCTGTGGGCCTACCAAACTTCATCCAAAGATGCAATTGGTTTCACACCTTTCTAGATGGTCTATGGTTTGGAAGAAACATTGTCAATCGAATGTGAGATTCCTTCACTCAAGCTAGCTGTTGAACTCCTCCCTGAAACATCACCTTAAGAGGAACACCTCTTATATTTAGAATGACTGGACGAGACTCGCCATCTCACTTCCTTGGTTATTGAAGCACAAAAGAAACAGGTCAAATCCCATTTCGATCAATCGGTCTCCCCTTGTGCTTTCTCTGAGGGTGATTTGGTCCTATTATATGACCAAGTTAATAATAAGCTGGGGGCAGGCAAGTTCGAACCTATGTGGCATGGGCCTTATATTGTAAAACACGTTTTGCAAAAAGGAGCCTATGAGCTTATTTATTATGAAGGAAATCCTCTTGATAAGCCCCAAAATGGGCTTTACCTCAAGAAGTACTATGCTTAGGTCATCTTGCATGGATAATTATGTAAATTACTATGTGATTCATTTCTGTACAACGTGGTTTTGTGTGAACGTTTTCAAACATCCATCCTGTTTACTATACTTTTCTTGCTTTATAGATATCTGCAACTCCTCCCATTGGTTTCGCCGATGGTGCTTGCCGAAGTACCCAAAACCTATCATTCACAGAATGGGCTATCTACAACCCTAACAGTGAGTTGATTAACCTTCAAGGTATCTGCCTAGGTTGTACAACCAACAAAATTGTTGAATATAGTGCGGCCATCAAACTGTTATCAAAAGTCATCGCTCTGGGCATCAAAGAATTGGTTGTCAACCTGGATTCACAGCTGGTTGTCCTTCAACTCAACAGGCAATATTCCGTCAGGAACCCTCAAATATGACAAATGTATCTTTGGATCCTTCTATTGGAAAGACATTTTGATTATATTACGTATCATCATATTCCTAGATGCATGAATACATTAACAGATGCATTAGCTAATTACATGTTGGATAGACATTTGCGAAACATGTAAAAGGTAAGACAAAACATTTGTACCATAATAGACAGCAAAATATAACATATATATATATATATATATATACACACACACACACAGCATATATATATATAATATATATATATATATATATATATATAATATATATATTATATATATTATATATATATATATATATAATATATATATGTGTGTGTGTGTGTGTGGTGTGTGTGTGTGTTGTGAGAGAGAGAGAGAGAGAAGAGAGAGAGAATGTTTGATACATCAAAACCCCAAAAAATAATATGTATGTCCAGAATAACATCGGCGGCTTGCAAGCCTCATACATACATGGCATGCAGGCCAAAAAAAATATGTAAGTACTGGACCTATGAACTACTTAGCATGGAGGTCATGATAGCATGAGACAGCTCGTACGACACGACTCAACAATCGACGGATCTGATCTGGTATGTCTCCTATCCGAGCATACTCAGGGATACCATGAGTCAACCCCTTGAGGTTCCTCGCAATCTCCTCCTCGTTATTGCTCCTTCTTGATAAGGGGCGATAGCTTCAATAGGACGGGGATAGCGCCTGGCTATCGCGGACATCCCGGTTGGCCACTCTAGTCCAACATCTACATACACAAGTGAAATGTTATAAGCATGCATATACCAAACCAATTTAAAAAACATCAAAAGCAAAAATTTGATTTGGTTTTTACCTTCGTCATTAAAATCCTTCCTAGCTGGCAAGGGCATATCCGGGTCTCCACAAAAATCAGTGCCGTTGTACAACCAATCCTCCATGACAAATTTCTGTCATCGTAGCCACGAAAAAAATGTTGGTCGGTAGGACATTTGCTGACCCCCAGTGATCCTGGGCAACGACTCCAACGAGCCATCCGTAAATCCCGTGGTGCAGGAGGATCAACCTCAGTCAACTGATACTGGAACAATGGCACTCGTTCCAGGAAAAAGGTCACAAGTACTGATCCGAAGCCAAATTGCTTCAAATTTCCCGCCTTGGCCTTAGACAACTGTTGCTTGATGTTCATGTTCATGGCCTTTGCCCAGTTGAAGATCGTAGGAGCTGTGTAGTCAATAGCGTAAAGGAACTTTGACTTGTTAGTCTCATGTTCCACTTGGGACCCGACCACTTTGTTGATGGTCAACAGAAGCACCCTCAGTGTCAAATCCCACACATTGGAAATCTCAATCGTCCCACTTTTGGATTTCAGGGCTTCAAGACAATGTGTGGCAAGCAAGTAAGATATGCTTGCCCCGACCGGACGTGACCCATAAAAATTCATTGGCTCACCTTTGCGAGACAGTCCAGTGATGAAGTAGGTATCTGAAGTTGTCAACTCCAACTCCTGGTCCATAATGACAAAAATCTCGCGATTGATGTCCCAAACGCTTATCAAGTGCCAAAGCAATTCGGGTTGGGCCTGCATCCCTGGTGTAAGGAAAAATTTGAGGAGCGCACAAGCCCTCAAAACCTCTAGGCAATTTGGATCATTCATTGCCTGGGTGTCCATGTCTTCGTGTTCCCTTTCCTTCCAATCCACCATTTTCGACAATTTCTCTCCTACAAAAGCCATTTATTTGGGTCAATCATCAATTTTGACACATAAAATTCAAGTTTTAACAGTTAGTTCTTGAGAAAAATTGTTTTTTTCCTATCCACGACACCGGCGTGGATGGTTGTGCAAATAACCCTCGACCGACGTGACCCCGTGCCTGGAAATTGTGTCGACCGAGGGCGAAAAATTTCTCAAAAACCTCCTTAAAAATCCTAAAAATGGAAAAAAACATAAATAAATGGCATGAAAATGGAGCTCAGGGCTTCAGCTGTTACCTGGAATTGACGGCTCATCGATTGAACTCCTGTATCTCCCACAATCTGCTCCGGAAAATCTAGGGAAAAAGTGGGTAAAAAGTCTTCATTGGAAAGCTAAAATGGTAAATGGTAAAATATATTTACTTTTCCCCTTTTTATTCATTTTTTCATGAAAATATCAAGTTTTGTAAATATTTTTGACGTATTTTGCCTCAAGGACTCGATAATACACTTTGCCTTGCTTGTGCAGCGACAGGTGATGGATGTTCAACAATGGCGATGAGTCACATTTAAGCTCTTTTCTCAACTCATTAAACTCATATGAAAATATTTCCAAGTATTTTTTCCCTTTTTGACTTGTTAAAGAGGATAAAAACGAGGGGTCCATTTTCAGCTCTTTTCCGACCCTTTAAATACAAAAAGATGGCTGAGCACTTGTCATTTTGAACACGTTAATGGATGCGAAATGTCATACACCCAATATAAGTTTACCCCTTTTCGGGCTGGGAGACACTATTTACGAAAAATGTACTCCTTGACTGAAATGGTCAAGCTGTTCTCTCAAGTATTGTTTTCTACCTTTTCAGGCTCGAGAGACACAAATGTACGAAAAGGGACCATGTGGAGTTTTCTTTTACGTGTCTTTTTAAAACTATCTAAACATGAAAAATATGCCGACTTACACCTTTGTCAGACTTTTTAAACTATTAAATGAAATTGGATTTGTCACCATGATGAATACGAGTTTATCATTCCTGGGGCTTGTTAAACTTACTAGGTTGGATTCGTTCGAAGGATGAACTTATAGTGCAAGCATATGCTATCCCCTTCAAGCTTGTGATTAAAAAATAATTGGGATACTTGCTAGAAATGGTGGGGGAAAATTTGGAAATCTATTGAGTCATGTCGGTAGCTTACTCTTGAACATGACACTCTTTGCTTTGTGTCAGGTTGGGACATCCTCCTTTATATCCTTGACCTTCTTGGGTTTTGGGTAGTTCATTTTTGCCTTCCATTTGATCTCTATTATGTCACCATGACCATCGATCCTATGGATCCAAAAGCTACCAAACTTCTAGTTGTGTCACCGATATGTTCAAGAGTTGTCCTTCTGTAGTTACATTTACCTCCATTTCTCTGTATCATCCAAAATCATTTTGCATCCTCTCGTATCACGTCGATGATGTGGGACTCATTATGACCCTCCTTCGACACGGTCACTTTCTGTCGACATCAACTCATTATCTGAGAAGTTGATCGAGAGACTCCCTTCCAGTACCTTAGAGCTTGCATGCCTCAATGGCAATTTCTTCGCACTCGATGA
Source organism: Pinus taeda (assembly GCA_000404065.3). NCBI lineage: Eukaryota > Viridiplantae > Streptophyta > Pinopsida > Pinales > Pinaceae > Pinus > Pinus taeda. Next base: position 144,280 of record APFE031285329.1, on the reverse strand, counting down.
CAAGTTCACATCATTCGCTTTTGATCGAGTGATTTCACCAGTTTTCGACTTCAGTTCATGTATTCAAATTCAGTGAATTGTGCTAATAGTACCTTGAGGTCCATTGTCATTATTGGTGGTTTCTCTTGTGCTTGTTAATAATTTATATCATTGACTAGTAATTAAGCGAATTTCTAGCATGTTGGTGTCAACACATCTATTCGCATGTTAGGATCTGTACTTTGATCGGGTCATGTTGGAGTGCAAGACCCTGGACTCAGATTACAAAAGGTCTAGGTTGCGAAGCAATGTGACATGGTTACAATGATATGCATGTCTCTATTAGATGGATGGCTGCGACCAGACCATGAGTTATCATATGTGATCCTTCTCATTATTGGATGGCTATGACTATACCTTGGTTTCATTATGACCCTCTTTGACAGATGGCTACGCCCATGCATGGATCCATTTGCATGATCATTCTCTGGATGTCTGCGTCCATGCCACGATTCATGTATAATTTGACAAAGATCTCAGTGTATGTATATGTATATGTACTTGCTTGCAGGTTTTTTGATGGCAGACCATTTCCCCACACTAATTTATAAAGCATTTCATCCCTCACCCTGGTTCGACCTTCACGCTTTAGGGGGCATCTGTTACACAACATTTCATCATTTTCCCTGTGCTCCCCATTCCTTGATCCTGGAGGACCTCTACAGTGAACGCCACATGCTTTGCCTTCATGGAGAAAATCCCATTATGTCCCTCTTCATGAGCAGATCATTTTCCTTTTGCACCATTTCCACTGAAACTTCTGTTTTGCCCAATTTACAAGACTGGTAATAATGAACTTTATCTCCCCTGTGCTAATGTATCACTATTCCCTGCTCTGATCGGTGCGACTGAGCTGTGTTCCAGTCGCATCGGTCCTGTTATGGAAAGTTTTTTAAATTGGAGCTGAAGCTTCCATCTCTAGAAGCTTCATAATAGAAGTCTGGTAAATGGTTTGGCCAGATGGGGTCGAGGATGACAGTTTGGGCTCCTTTACCCTATAATGATGGAACTATCTCAAGGGATAAGTCCTTCTCCCATGAGAAGAGGATCCATCTCCCATCCCTCTTTCTTATATAAACCTCCCTTCTTCCCAAGCACAAACTAGTGGGAAAATCAGAGTTAGAGTTTTGGCTGAGTGTGCGTATACTATTTTAGACAAGAAAGCTATTACTAGTTGTAGCCATCTAGTTGTGTGAGGGAGAAGTGTGTTTGGTTTGGAGTGAAGCCTAAAGGGAAGAGTCTTAATCTATTATTTTTTGAAGCCATCATGAAGTGCTAGCAGAAGTGTGTGGGAACCTGGTCTTGTCAGAGGAGGACTGCAAAATCAAGATGAATGGTTGTAATCTCTCTTTGAATATTTATATATGCAACTATCAGTTGATTTCCTACATGTTTTGTAATATTACATATTCGTGTCTTAATGATTCTTGACTTATTAAGTAGGACGAATTGCAATTTGTCTATTATTATGTTTGTGTGTTTTTGATGTTTACTTGTTTCAAGAGCTTGAAGATGGAAGCGAGAGATTGCTAGAGCGAGCAAGCGAGGAAATAATCAAGCAGGATAAGGGACCAAGAGGAAGGCCCTCTTGATTGATTCTAAACTAAGGAAATGTTCCATATAATGTATCTGTTGTGGCTAGACCCATTATTTGGCTAGAGGAATTCGTTCATGTTCGCACTTATAATTTTACTCCACCACACTCAGATTCGAAACATGCATCTGATTCTGAAACCTTTAGCTCGGCCACGAGTGACTGCCTGGCCTGACACTCACTTGAGTTGAGAGTGGAGCTCTTATGGAACTCACACCACTTTCTCGTGTCCTTTTTCGGCTTCACGACACTGTTATTTGCTTGCAGCTTTGGCAGGTTGTCTTGGGCCGCCCCACCTTGGCTTTGTCCTTTGTTGTGTGCTTTGGGGGCACCTTTCCCTTGCTTAGAATTTCCAGATCCAAAGTCTTGCTTCTTCTGTTTAAACTTTTGCTCAATCTTGATGGCATATCGGTATGTCATATCGAGCGAGGAGATGTTCAAGAATTCTATTTCTTCCTGGATGTACTTATGCAGGTAGCCGCGGTATTTGAGTACCAAATTATGCTCTGAATCCTTGATACCAAACTTTGTGCGAAGGGTATGGAAAATATTGGTAAAATCTGGCAAGTCTTGGTCCCTTCCCTGCCGCAGCGTGGTCCACTTTATGTATTGATCCTGGTAGCTTCCGACAAGGTAGTACTACTCCTTGATGGCAGTCTGGAATGAATTCCAAGTGGGTGCAGCTGAAAACAATGAGGCCATACTTTCATGAACAGAAAAATACCCTTCTAGCAGTTTTAACCGTTTTTTTACGACGTCTGCATATATCTGACCCTCAAATATGGGAATGTCAAAGTTAACTTGTACCTTAAAGGGTGTGGCGCTTCCAGAGTAGCTGCTGGAAGTAGATGTGTCGCCCCTGGGTAGCCGCTGAAGGATCTGGGCAAAGTTTTCCATCGTCGCGTTCCTTTGTCACTCGAGGGCCTCTTCGAGAAAGATTTTGATAGGATCTCCTACCCCCTCATCTTTCTTTTCATTCGCAATGGGAGGCCATCGAGATTTGAGACGCTGCTCTTGCAAAGCTCTGACCAGTTCAAGCCCTAACTCCTTATATACCGACCTCGCTGGGGACATGCAAAGAAAGACAAAGAAATAATAGACTGCTTTGATACCACTAATATAGATTTAAATAGGAACGTAACAAATTACAGATATAACCATACATATAGAGATCCAATAGAAATAATACTTCATTTCATTAATGTAAAACACTTAAAGATGCTTACAAACAGAAATGGAAATAAACTAGCTAGGGCATTGGTAGCTTATCTCTGAGAAGAGATGTGCAGCTACATGCCTCTGAACTGTGTTACAATGAGGCTCAAAGGCCTATTTATTGTTGAGAAACAATGGAAAACCCTAAAACCTAACCCTAGAAGATGAAACACCAAACTGTTGGCCTCGTTTGGGTAAAATGGTACATCAACTTCTCGGGGTCATAAATTTGGCATATGATCTCTGTTTGACATGCACAATATCTTGTTAGAAAGATATATCCAAGAACTACAACTTTAGGAAGAGCAACATCGGTCCATGGACCCATGTTGCTCCTAGTTTTCCAAAAAAAGGTCGTTTAGGGCCTCAGAATGGCTCTGGAAGTTCAGGACCCGAAAAAATGATAAAATTAGTAAAATGTGCTACAATTAACAAAACTGAAAAGCTGAAAGAAACAATAGTGGGGGTCCAAGAGGAATTGGCAGGTGGCCACCAATATCCACCTAGATCATTCCTACCCCCTTAGGAAGCAATGGTCCCCATTGTGTTGAGTTTTTCCATGAGATGAGGAAACTTCTGCTGAACTTGGTTACTGGTGAGCCATTTGCCCTGCTGAAGGAGTTGGCCTGCTTTGACAACTTGATACAATTGGATATTCTTCTCATGAGTGTGCTTGATTTGTGTGTCCATGATCTAATCAGTTGCAGCTTGTTCCATGCAATCTGGATTTAACTCTGTGAGTGTGAGTTGTTCTACAATGTCAGATGTGTCTAGTAATGGTGGAAAGTATGGCCGAAGGTGGTCCATAATGAACACTAGGTGCATGCCAAGTAATGGGGGAATGATGAGCTCAAATGCATTATATCCCACAACATTGGTAATGATGTAAGGACCATATCAGAGTGGTTTGAGTTTCCGATAGGCTCCGGTAAGGCGTTCCTTTTGCAAATGCAACCGGAATTTGTCATCCACCTGAAACTTGTGTGGCACCCAATGTTGATCATGTCATTGCTTGTACTTGGCATTTGATTTATCTAGAATGTCGTGGACATATTGGCAATAAGGTATTTGCCTTATGTGTTTCAGACTGGACATGAGCCAAATCTGCATGAGTAGCTGCAAATGGCATGGCCACATCAATGGGACATAGTGGCTAGAATCTGAAGCCCACCTAAAACGGGATGTGGCCAGTCGAGCTATGGAGAGCCCATTTGTAGCTGTATTGAACATAGGGGAGGCTCTCATCCCATGTGTGTGGATGCTTTGAGTTGTACATGCGCAGAATGTGTACGATCATCATGTTGACAACTTCTGTCTAGCCATCAGTTTGAGGATGGAAGGTTGTGGACTTAGTGAGTTTGGTGTCCAACATCGATTAGAGACTGGACCAAAATGTACTAAGGAAACTGCTATCTTGATCTGAGATGATAGACTGTGGGATCCCAAAGTGTACCCACACTCATTCAAAGAAGAGTTTAGCAGTGTATTCTGCTGTGATATTCTTCTTGCAGGCCGCCATAATGGCCATCTTCGAGAACCTATCGACAACCACAAAAACAAAGTCATTTCCATGCTTAGTAGAAGGAAGGCCCAACCTGTAATCCATGGAGATGGATTCCTAAGGTCGACTAGGGGTAGGAAACGGGGTATAGAGGCCTTGCTTCTTGATGGTCGGTTTGGCAATGATGTAGGCAGTGCATGATCTGATGTACTTCCTAACATCCTATTGAAGATTTGGCCAATAGAAATACTTCTGTAGTACTGCCACTATTTTCTCGACCCCGAAATGCCCAACAGCTCGACTGTAGTGTGCTTCCAAAATCATCTTGGCACACTCGCTTGAAGGAACACAAAGGTGACCGAAGTGGCATAACATGGCATCCTAGAGGAAAAAATCTAGAACTTGGTGACCCTCCAAGAGTGTCTGGTATGTGTGGCCAAATTCTGGGTCGCTTTTGTAGAGATGTGGCCAGTCAGAAGTCTCATGTCCACAAGAGTTGAGCATAGTAGTTAACGCAATGATCACTGGTCGACTGAGGAATCTGCAACATTATTGGTGCTGCCCTTATTATAATTGTTATTCAAATGGAACTATTGCAGATATGTGGACCACTTCTGATGGTGATCATTCTGCAATTTCCCTTGGGTCTATATGAATTGCAGGGGTCAGTGGTCTGTGTGGATGACCATTTCCTTCCCCAAAATGTAATGCTTCCATTGTCGGCAAGCCTGCACAATGGAATACATCTCTTTGTCATAAATGGGATACTTCTGGATTGTGTCTGAAAGTGTCTCACTATGATATGCCACTGGATGCCCATGTTGAGTAAGGACCGCCCCAATAGCATAGTCATAGGCATCTGTCTGGACCTCAAATGGTTGTTGCAAGTATGGTAATGCGACCACTGGTGCCAAGTAGAGGCGATCTTTCAAATCTGTGAATGCCTTCTGTTGAGATTCATACCAAAAGAATTTTTCTTTCGCTCCTCACTTGATGACTTGACTCAAGGGCCAAGTGATATGAGAAAATCCCAACACGAACCTGCGGCAGAAGTTGGCAAGACCTAGAAAGCTGTGGAGCTCTGTCAGAGTAGTTGGAGATGGCCAATCTCGAATGCCTAGGATCTTGGCTGGATCCACATGCACCCCCCATTCATCAATAATGTATCCCAGATACTGAATCTGGGTCATGCCAAAAGTGCATTTCTCCAAATTGGCACATAACTTGTGTTTTCACAGTGTTTGGAGAACTTGTTAGATGTGATGGAGGTGCTATTCCCAACTCTGACTGATGATCAGGATGTCATCCAAGTATACCACTACAAATGAGTTGGTGAATGGCCGCAAGATGTCATCCGTTAGCGTCATAAAGGTCGCAGGAGCATTCGTCAATCCGAAATGCATAACCAACCATTTGAAAAGGCCCTTGTTGGCTTTGAAGGGAGTCTTCCACACATCGGAGGGTTCGATTGGTACCTGGTGATATCCTGACTTCAAATCGATCTTGCTGAAATATTTTACCCCCTTCAATTGGTACAGGAGGTCATCAATCCCTTGGATCAGGTACCTATTATAGACAATGATCTTGTTCAATGCTTGATAACCAATACCGAGTCTCCAAGTCCCCTCCTTCTTCTATACCAACATGACCAGGCTCCCACAGGGTGATGAACTCGGACGGATGTGACCTTTCTGCAATGGCTCCTGAATCTGCCTCTTTATTTCATCGTTCTCCAAAATGGAGTGCCGATAGTTTGCTCGATTGGGGAGCGACACACTTGGGGTCAGATCGATGGAGTGCTTGACCTGACAGTGCAGAGGAACCCCTGCGGGGGAGGTGAATATGTCCTCGTACTCCTCCACAACCTTGTCCATCTATAGTTGTCGTGCAAAGGGGCCACATCTGGAGGTCATGGCCACCATCTTCTTCTTTCCTTGAGGGCGTATCAACAGGAAAACAAATTTCCTGGTTTTGGAAATGAGCTTACTGCATTGTTTTACAATAACCAAAGAGATGGTAGTAGGCGGTGCTACCTCCGATATCCTGTACAAATTATTTCCCAAAGTAATAATAACAACATGGGGCCTTGATTCATACATAACATGTCGCTTCCACAAGTATGGTTGTCTAAATAATACATCACAAACATCAAGGGGAGAAACGTCACACAATACCTCATTCGTGAAGCGCTTGATGTTGTGTGGAAGGCGACACTGCTGGCTCACATGAAGATCTTATCCTTGGTGAAGCCACCCGATGGTGTACGGTTGTGGAGGTGCTATGGTTGGTAAGCTCAGCTGCTTCACGACCTCTACCAAAATGAGGTTCTTTTGGCTCCTGCTGTCAACATTGAAATGTAGCGGGGAGCCCTTTACCCATATCTGGGAGTGGAAGAGACGCTCCTCCTCCTCTGGATCCTCGGGTTCCTCCTTCTAGATGTTCGTGGTGGAAATAGTGGCATTGGGCTCCACATCGATAATATGCTTCCATTTGTCATTCACCTTGTTGGGTTCTGACTCAGAGTCAGAACGTGCATCTGATTCTGTAACCTTTAGTTCAGCCACCAGTGATTGTTTGACCCGCCACTCACTTGTATTGTGACTGGAGCTCTTATGGAACTCACACCACTTTCTCGTGTCCTTTTTCGGCTTCATGGTGCTTTTCTTTGCTTGCAGCTTTGGCGGGTTGTCTTCAACCACCTCACCTTGGATTTTTCCTTTGTTCTGCGGTTTGAGGGCACCTTTCCCTTGCTTCATATTCACAGATCCAAAGTCTCGCTTCTTTTGTTTAAACTTTTGCTCGATCTTGACGGCATATCGGTATGCCATGCTGAGCAAGGAGATGTTTAGGAATTCTATTTCTTCCTGGATGTACCTATGTAGACAATCACAGTGTTTGAGTACCAAATGCTGCTCCAAATCCTTGATACCCAACTTTGTGCGAAGGGTATGGAAAATATTGGCAAACTCCGACACATCTTGGTCCCTTCCCTGCTGCAGCACGGTCCACTTTATGTATTGATCCTCATAGCTTTCGACAGGGTAGTACTGCTCCTTGATGGCAGTCTAGAATGAATTCCAAGTGGGTGCGGCTGAAAACAGTGAGGCCATACTTTCATCCTTCTGTTCTCAGTAGGTGTCCCAGTAGTCCTTGACGTGGGGGTGGATTTGAGAAGAGCGAAAGTAATGTTTTCCCAACCGGAAAAAACATGAACATGAAAATACCATTATGGTATATTTAACCATTTATCTACAGCGTCTGCATCTATCTGACCCTCAAATATGGGAATGTAAAAGTCAGCTTGTACCTTAAAGGGTGTGGCGCTTCCAGAGTAGATTATGGAAGTAGATGTGTCGCCCTTGCGTAGTCGCTGAAGGATCTGGACAAAGTTGTCCATCATCACATTCCTTCGTTGCTCAAGGGCCTCTTCGAGCAAGATTTTGATAGGATCTCCTACCCCTTATATTTCTTTTCATCCGCCATGGGAGTCCGTCGGGATTTGCGAGGCTGGTCTTGCAAAGGTTTGACGAGTTCAAGCCCTAACTCCTTATATCCCGACCTCATTGGAGACATGCAAATAAAGACAGAGAAAGAGCAGATCACTCTAATACCACTGATCCAGATTTAAACAGAAACATAACAAATTACATATATAACCATACATATAGAGATGCAACAAAAATAATACTTCATTTCATTAATGTAAAATACTGAAAGATGATTACAAACAGAAATGGAAATAAACTAGCTAGGGTGATGGTAGCTTATCTCTATGAAGAGATGTGGTGGCTACATACCTCTAAAATGTTTTGCAATGAGGCTCGAAGGCCTATTTATTGTTGAGAAATAATGGAAAACCCTAAACATGCAATAACCTAACCCTAGAAGATGAAATGCCAAACTGTGGGCCCTGTTTGGGTAAATTGGTACATCAACTTCCCGGGGTCGTAACTTTAGCATACGATCTCTGTTTGACGTGCACAATATCTCATTAGAAAGATCTATCAAAGAACTAAAACTTTGGGAAGAGAAACATCTGTCCATGGACCCATGTTACTCCCTGTTTCCCAAAAAACGTCATTTACTGCCTTAAAACGACTCTGGAAGTTCAGGACACGAAAAACTGCCAAAAATAGTAAACTGTGCTATAACGCTGAAAGAAACAATGGTGGGTGTCCAAGTGGACTTGGTGGGTGGCCACCAATATCCACCTGGATCATTCCTCCCCTGTTAGGAAGGAATGGTCCCCATTGCGTTGAGTTCCTCGATGAGATGAGGAAACTTCTGTTGAACTTGGTCCCTAGTGAGCCACTTGCCCTGGTGAAGGAGTTGGCCTGCTTTGAAAACTCGATACAGTTGGATATTCTGCTGGCTAGTGTGCTTGATCTATGTGTCGATGATCCGATGAGTTGCAACTTATTGCATGCAATTTCGATTTAACTCTGTGGGTGTGAGCTGTTTTGCAATGTCAGATGTGTCCAGTAATGGTGGAAAGTATGGGCGAAGGCGGTCCACATTGAACATTGGGTGGAGGCCAAGGAATGGGGGAATGCTGAGCTCAAATGCATTATCTCCCACAGCCTTGGTAATTGTGTAAGGACCATATCAGAGTGGTTTGAGTTTGTGATAGGCTCCGGTAAGGCGTTCCTTTTGCAAATACAACTAGAGTTTTTTGCCCACCTGAAACTTGTGTGGCACTCGATGTTAATCATGTAGCTGTTTGTACTTGGCATTTGATTTCTCTAGAATTTCGTGGACCTGCTGGCGAATATGTTGGATGTGATTAATAAAGATTTATTCCTTATTTGTTTCGGACTGGACATGAGTCGAATCTGCATGAGTAGCTGCAAATGGCATGGTCACATTAATGGGACATAGTGGTTGGAATCCCAAGCCCACCTGAAAAGGCCTGTGGTCAGTCGAGCCGTGGAGAGCCCAGTTGTAGCTGTGATGAATATAGGGGAGGATCTCATCCCATGTGCATGGATGATTTGATTTTGTACATGCGCAAAATGTGTACGATTATCCTGTTGACAACCTTTGTCTGGCCATTAGTTTGAGGATGGAAGGCTGTGGACTTAGTGAGTTTGGTGTCCAACATCGACCAAAGATTGGATCAAAGTGTAATGAGGAACCTGTTGTCCCGATTTCATATGATATACTATGGGATCCCAAACTGTACCCACACTCGTTCAAATAAGAGTTTAGCAGTGGCTTCTGCTGTGATATTCTTCTTGCAGGCCACCATAATGGCCATCTTCAGGAACCTACCAACAACCACAAAAACACAGTCATTTCCATGCTTAGTAGAAGGAAGGCCCGACATGTAATCCATGGAGATGGATTCCCAAGGTTGACTAGGGGTAGGCAGTGGGGTATAGAGGCCTTGCTTCTTGATGGTTAGTTTGGCAATGATGCAGGCAGTGCATGATCTGATGTACTTCCTGACATCTTGTTGAATATTCTTCCAATAGAAATAGAATTGCCACCATTTTCTTGACCCTGAAATGCCCAACAGCCCGACTGTAGTGTGCTTCCCAAATCATCTTGGCATGCTCGCTTGAAGGAACGCAAAGGTGACCTTGGTGGCATAATAGGGCTTCTTAGACATGAAAATTTGGAACATGCTGACCCTCCAAGGGTGTCTGGTATGTGTGGCCAAATTCTGGGTCGCTTTTGTAGAGAAGTGGCCAATCAGAAGTCTCGTGCCCACAAGAGTTGAGCATGGTGGTGAATGCCATGATCGGTGGTTGATTGAGGCAATTTGCAACATTATTGGTGCTGCCCTTATTGTACTTGATATTCAAATGGAACTGTTGTAGGTATGTGGACCACTTTTGATGGCAATCATTCTTCAATTTCCCCTGGGTCTGTATGAATTGCAGGGGTTAGTGTTCTGTGTGGATTACTGTTTCCTTCCCCAAAATGTAATGCTTCCATTGTTAGTAGGCCTGCACAATAGAATACATCTCTTTGTCATAAGTGGGATACTTTCGGATTGTGTCTGAAAGTGACTCACTATGATATGCCACTAGATGCCCGTTTTGAGTAAGGACTACCCAAATAGCATAGTGAGAGGCATCTATCTCGACCTCAAATGGTTGTTGCAAGTCTAGTAATGCAAGCACTGGTGCTGAGCAGAGACGATATTTCAACTTTTTGAATTCCTTTTGTTGAGATTCATAACAAAATAATCTTGCTTTCACTCCTCCATTTGTGCCTTGACTTAAGGGCCAAGTGATATGAGAAAATCCCAACATGAACCTGCGGTAGAAGATGGAAAGACCTAGAAAGCTACGGAGCTCTGTCAGAGTGGTTGGAGATGGCCAATCCCGAATGACTTGGATCTTGGATGGATCCACATTCACCCCCCGTTCATCAATAATGTATCCCAGATAGTGAACCTGGGTCATGCCAAAAGTGCATTTCTCCTAATTGGCACATAACTTGTGTTGTCACAGTGTTTGAAGAACCTGTCGGATGTGGTGGAGGTGCTCTTCCCAACTCTGGTTGAAGATCAGGATGTCATCCAAGTATACTACTACAAATGAGTTGGTCACTAGCCACGAGATGTCATCCATTAACCTCATGAAGGTTGCAGGAGCATTCGTCAATCTGAAAGGCATAACCAACCATTTGGAAAGGTCCTCCTTGGCTTTGAAGGCAGTCTTCTACACATCAGAGGGTTCGATTGGTACCTGGTGATATCCCGACTTCAAATTGATCTTGCTGAAATATTTTCCCCCCTTTAGTTGGTCCAAGAGATTATCAATCCGTGGGATCGGGTACCTATTACAGACAATGATCTTGTTCATCGCCAGATAGTCAATACAAAGTCTCCAAGTCCCTTCCTTATTCTGTACCAACACGATCAAGCTCCCACAGGGTGATGAACTTGGACGGATGTGACCTTTCTGCAAAAGCTCCTAAATCTGCCTCTTGATTTCATCGTTCTCTAGAATGAAGCGCCGATATATTTTTCCATTGGGAAGCGGCGCACTTGGGGTCAGATCGATGAAGTGCTTGACCTGATAGTGCAGAGGAACCCCTGCGAGGGAGGTGAAGATGTCCTCATACTCCTCCATGACCTTGTCCATCTATAGTTGTCGTGCAGAGGGGCCCTGTCTGGAGGTCGTGGCCACCATATTATTCTTTCCTTGAGGGTGTATCATTAGGAAAACAAATTTCTTGGTTTTGGAAATGAGCTTACTGCATTGTTTTGCAGTAACCAAAAAGATGGCAGTAGGCGGTGCTACCTCCAGTATCCTTTACAACTTATTTCCCAGAGTAACAATAACAACATGGGGCCTTGATTCATACACAACATGTGGCTTCCACAAGTATGGTTGTCCTAATAATACATCACAAACATCAAGGGGAGAAACGTTACATAATACCTCATCCATGAAGGGCTTGATGTTGTATGGAAGGCGACATTGCTGGCTCACACAAAGATCCCGTCCTTGGTGAAGCCACCCGATGGTGTATGGTTGTGGATGTACTACAGTCGGTAAGCCCAACCGCTTCACGACCTCTACTGAAATGAGGTTCTTTTGGCTCCCACTGTCGACAATGAACTCTAGCGGGGAGCCCTTTACACATCTGGGAGTGGAAGAGTTTCTCCTCCTCCTTTAGATCTTTGGGCTCCCCCTTTTGGATCTTTGTGGTGGCAACAGTGGCATTGGGCTTCGCATCAATAATATGCTTCTGTTTGTCATTCCCCTTGTCGGATTCTGACTCATAGTCGAAACATCCATTTGATTTTGAAACCTTTAGCTCGGCCACCAGTGATTGCTTGGCCCGACACTCACTTGTGTTGTGAGTGGAGCTCTTAAGGAACTCACACCACTTTCCTGTGTCCTTTTTCGGCTTTGCGACGCTGTTCTTTGCTTGCAGATTTTGCGAGTTCTGTTGGGCCACCCTGCCTTGGCTTTTTCCTTTGTTATACGTCTTGGGGGCACCTTTCCCTTGCTTCGGATTCACAGATCCAAAGTCTTGCTTCGTCTGTTTAAACTTTTTCTCGATCTTGACGGCATATCGGTATGCCATGTCGAGTGAGGAGATGTTCAATAATTCTATTTCTTCTTGGATGTACTTGTGCAGGTAGTTGTTGTATTTGAGTACCAAATGCTGCTCCAAATCCTTGATACCCAAATTTGTGCGAAGGGTATGGAAAATATTGGTAAACTCAGGCACGTCTTGGTCCCTTCCTTGCTGCAGCGTGGTCCACTTTATGTATTGACCCTCATAGATTCCGACAGGGTAGTACTACTCCTTGATGGCAGTCCAGAATGAATTCCAAGTGGGTGTGGCTAAAAATAGTGAGGTCGGACTTTCATCCTTCTGCTTGCAGTATGTTTCTCACCAGTTCTTAACGTGGGGGGTGGCTTTGAGAAGAGAAAAAGTAATCTTTTCCTGGCTAGAAAAATCATGAACAAAAAATACCCTTCTAGCAAATTTAACCATTTATCTATGACGTATGCATCTATCTGACCCTCAAATATGGGAATGTCAAAGTTAACTTGTACCTTAAAGGGTGTGGCACTTCCAGAGTAGTTGCTAGAAGTAGATGTGTCGCCCCTGGGTAGCTGTTGAAGGATTTAGGCAAAGTTGTCCATCATCACATTCCTTTGTCGCTTGAGGGCCTCTTTGAGCAAGATTTTGATATGATCTCTTGCCCCCTCATCTTTCTTTTCATCCACAATGGGAGGCCATCGGGATTTGCGAGGCTGGTCTTGAAAAGGTTCAACTAGTTCAAGCCCTAACTCCTTATATTCGGACCTCATGGGGACATGCAAAGAAAGGCAGAGAAAAAGTAGACCGCTCTGATACCACTGATCCAGATTTAAACAAGAACGCAACAAATTACATATATAATCATCATATATAGATGAAACATAAATAATACTTCATTTCATTAATGTAAAACACTGAAAGATGCTTACAAACAGAAATGGAAATAAACTAGCTAGGGTGATGTTAGCTTATCTCTGAGAAGAGATGTGGTGGCTACATGCCTCTGAACTATGTTACAATAAGGCTCGAAGGTCTGTTTATTGTTGAGAAACAATGGAAAACCCTAAAAATTCAAAAACCTAACCTTAGAAGATGAAACACCAAATTGTGATCCCCGTTTGGGTAAATTGGCACATCAACTTCCCGGGGTCGTAACTTTGGCATATGATCTCCGTTTGATGCACACAATATCTCCTTAGAAAGATCCATCCGAGAAGTACAACTTTGGGAAGGGAAACATTAGTCCAAGGACCCATGTTACTTCGAGTTTTCCCAAAAAACATCGTTTACGGCCTCAAAATGACTACGGAAGTTGAGGACCTAAAAAACTGCTAAAAATAGTAAATTGTGCTACAATTAAGGAAACTGAAAAGCTGAAAGAAACAATGGTGGGGGTCTAAGTGGACTTGGCGGGTGGCCACCAATATCCAAATGGATCATAAAAGCTCCTCAAATTAAACTTAATAAGCAATTCCTTGATAATTTCTTCACCACACATCCAAAATTCATTAAAATTATTAAAGTATGGTGGTGGGACAGTTATTCATTCAAAGAGTGCACCAACAAGCAATATCCGATATAGTACCTATGAGAATCATTTTTTCATCTCATAATGATGGTAAATAGGCTATATGGTGATTTCAACACCTCTTATTTCAAAATTGAACGATTTCCTTTAGTGACAAAAAGTTTCAATTGGTCATGTATTTAATTATTGATTGAGCATTTTGTCAACCATTTTGTTGAAAGCTCGTTTGAAAATAAAGGAAGCCCCAACAAATCAAGGCCCCTCTTTCTATATGCTAGCCTACTTTTCTATGCTTCCAATGAGTTTCCTCACATGAACTGGAAGTGGAAATCTAAGTTTCCACCTATACACATCTACTATCAAGAATTGTGGGCAAAACATTACCCCAATTCTTTCTATGACATTTGTGACCACTTCTTAGCTAGAATCCATCAAATACTATTTGCTTTTCTAGCCCCTAGGATATTTGAAGAAGACATAAATTCTCTCAGAGGAATAGGGAACTATTATTATGAAGAGAACTACACCTACATCTAGATCTATGGCTATTCAATGGTCCCTCACCTAATGTCGTAGTTGGTCCCCCACTAGCTTATGATAAGGGATTTTTTGTATCAAATCATATAAAAATAAAAGGTCATTGCAGGGTTTCCATTTCATAATTGTCCATTATTCTCTAACTAAATTTCCCCAGGGGATGAAAGAAGCTGATAGTATTAAGGAGCTCAAACTCCTCACAAGTGTTTTCAGAAGACATGATCCCCACAATGTTGTTAAAGAACATTGTATATATGTGAAGCTTTTGCTTGCATATGAACATGAATCCATACCCAATGACTCAATGTTCCAATATGTACTCACAAATGAAGAGGCAAAGCAGAGGATGGAAGAATGAAACAAGTTGACATGCAACCCATCCAATATCCTGAAGAAGCTTAAATAAAGTGATAAAGAGAAAAATTATCTTCAGAGATAGAAGCAGTTCAAAATACCAAAGAGGAATAGGAAAGAGTTAAAGTTGTGGCCTTGGAAAAGAAAAGGCTTGAAGCCGAAATGATAAAGCAACAAGAAAGGCTGGCCTAGGCCATAGCTTTAACTATTTGAAAAAATTACTATTGATGATGAGGAATGACAAGAGGAGGTGAATGTATAAGAAAAGGGTATCAACAAGGGGAAGGAGCCATATCATCCCCTAGAATATTCTTTACAAAATGAATTCATGGAGACAAGCACTCTGATAACTAACCTGACACAAAGTACTACCATTCTGAAAAATCCAATTGTCTCCATTTTTCTGGTCATTAAGAAAATAGGTACTGCACCTCCTGTCAACCATCCTAGGGACCTAAATGTCATTGAATTGGGAGAATATTAGTATAGAAAATCCATGAAGGTCTTCATTTGCAATTGTCCCCAAAAGAAGAAGTATTGGATTTTTTGGGGAGGAAGCGGTTATTTTGGAAGGCTTAGAGCAAAGGATAATATGGAGTGTCACCAAACAAAGAAATCAAAAGGCCATAGTTGATAAAACATTTTTATTATCCCTTGCCACGATAAAAAAATCCCCTGCCCAAAGTTTATCATTAGATGTGGAGCCCCTGACTCAAATAGTAGTGTCATTGTAGGAATAACTAAAAATCAGAAGCAGGGTACAAATATCGAACAATAGGACATGCTAGAGGAATAGCACATAACAATTTTGGAGTCCTTTATGGCTCAATAGGAGTAGTAAATAACATAACTGAAGGAAACTCATATTAACGAGATTAAGATATTGAAAGAAAATTATAGGAAAGGTATTAACGTGAAATTGGAATAGGATTAAAATACCAAAGGTGAAATCTAGATATTAAAATCACATGCTATCAAGGTTAACAATGATTTTTAAAACACACAAAACTCTTTTATGGAAAAGTTGGTGCAGGTCCAAGGATACTTTGCAGAATAGGAGTATATCACTAGCGAAAGTAACACATAATTGGAAGTCCAAAATGAAACCAATGAAGCTCTCAACGAAATCATCAACTAGAAAAAGAGTCATTGGGACACTCCATACACATTACCCCAATTGGACAAAATGCAAAAAAATAAAATATCAATCCTTAATCAACATGTGAAAATTAGAGTTTGAAGCAGTTAAAACAACTATAAATGAAGCCACCAAGCTAGCCAAGAAAATGTGGGACACCACCATAGAAATTATGGATGAATGAGAACTTGAGACCATGGATTATCTACTAACTCTACTCCCATTGGATCCAATATTGAAAAAATAGCTAGATTCAGGGCTAATGTGGTCACCAAGTCGATCAAGTTCCAAAGGTGGATAAACAATCAATAAAAAAGGTTTATCATCACTCCCACCAAAGAGGCAACACAAATCAAATACTATACTACTAGTATGAAAAAGGATGTTAAGGGTTTGGACGACCAAGTGTTGAAGGGAGAGCAGTAGTTATTGAAGATGAAAATTCCTAGGATTTTTGAAATCCTGAATATCCATGCCACCTAGAACATGTATCAGACACCATCACATACATGATGGATGAATGGGGACTTGAGACCATGGATGATCTACTTGCTCCACTCCCATTGGATCAATGATTTAAAAAATAGCTAGATTCACGGCTAATGTGGTCACCAAAATCAATCAAATTCCAAAGGTGGATGAAAAATCAATAAAAAGGTTTATCATCACTCCCACCAAAGAGGCAACACCAATAAACTACTATACTACTGGTATGAAAAATGACGTTAAGAGGTTGGCCGAACAAGTGTTGAAGGGAGATAAGTGGTTAATGAAGATGGAAAGTCCTAAGATTTCTGAAATCCTGAATATCCACACCACCTAGAATATGTATCGACAATAGATAATTGCAAAGAAGTCCTAATTTCACAATAATGCCAGAGGAAGTTATTGATCAAATGCCACTTTTGTTATAGTTGAAATTCAATGTATAAATGGAAAAGCTTCTCGATTGTGACAATTTGAGGGGGGGGGGGGGGGTGTAGGGGCGAGGAGAGGGGAGTAAAGAAAATTGTAAGATTGAATGTCCCCGCTTAAACACTGTTTTTACAATATTTTGTAATGAAGGCATTATTTTTCTGATCAATGCGATTGACTTGTCTATGTGACATATGTGTCTTTCTTGTATGGTTATTGTTAATGTTTGTAGTGCATGAGTCTTGCACATTTTCATATATTTATGAGAATGGTTGAAATTTGTTATAACTAATTGGTTCATGTTAATGTGATTCATGCTTTTAATGGTCGAAAAATGCATCAATATCTTGGTGAGTTTACAATCGTTAAAAATCTTACTTATATTTAAGAACAATTTTTAATATCATTCTCTAGTTCCACTCGGTCTAATGATTAACCTCCCTAATCCTATAAGAATTATTATTCCCTATTATTCAAAATAATTATAGAGGTAAGGATAAGAAATTTCAACATTAGATATAATTTATAGCTTATATGAGAATCCCTTACTCTAAAGTGGAATTGGGCCCACATATCAGTGAAAGATTACCACTCCA
This sequence comes from Pinus taeda, assembly GCA_000404065.3. NCBI lineage: Eukaryota > Viridiplantae > Streptophyta > Pinopsida > Pinales > Pinaceae > Pinus > Pinus taeda. Next base: position 126,847 of record APFE031285329.1, on the reverse strand, counting down.
AATAAAAGTGGGTCTAATTGGGGCCTACCATTGAGTTTTCTTCCCTTATTGATGACTACTCTAGCAGCAGCCCAATGTTGGTGATCAACACCCACCAATAATTCATGGTGGTGGACATGACAACATGCCCCCAAGTGTCATCAGTCTTGCATCACATGCTAGATCTTGCTAGAATGCTAACACTTAACACTATGATGTAAGTTTTTCATGAAATTAGGTATGATTTAATGGAAATTCTCATGGGGATCATTATAACACTTATTATGGTGAGTGGAGTGCTATAAGCACCATAGGTGGGCTCATTCTTCTTCCTTATTCCCATGTTTCTCATTCATTGCACTTGAATAACCAAGAGAAACATGGTTTTTCCAATAAAGAGATGTCAATATAAGAGAGGTTAGATGGAATTTATGCAGAATGCAACATGAAGTCATGAATGATATTTATCCTACTACCTTGAGCATCAAGAAAGGCATCGACTCAAAAAATTTAAGCTACATGTACGGTTGTGGAAACCTCAACATCTCTTTGAAAACCTTCAATGCTAATAGAATTGGGTTCTTCAGATTGAGCTTGATAGTCCCAATATTTGGTTCAAAAAACTGGCACACCAACAAATGATTTATTTAAAGTTGAATACTTCTAGAATAAACACAACATTGGCTAACACTATACTCCAAATCTTATTACCTTGTTTCTCTTCTAGACCTAAATTAAAATACCACTAATATGCAGTTGAATAATAAAGGTTTGTATCTTGACATGCACTACCACATTTTATAAAAGAAGTTAAGAATGAGATTTGAGGTAAGGATAGACAATACATAGTGTGACATAAAAATAGATCAAAATTCGGCTCCAATTATGGGATAGTGGCTCCATTGTGGATTACTAATAGCCCATAAAGCCTTCAACCCATTAGGAATGGAGTCGAAATACGTTAACAAAATACATGAGTTAACCGAACAAAAAAACAAACTGAATATGTATAAATTATATATTTTTATGGTACAAAGAAGAATTTCAGATTTTTCAAGAAAAGAAATACTTTAGATGACACCCGTTGAAAAAGAACTTCAACAATTGGTCATTTGTTCCCTTCAAAATGTAGGAGTTGCAACCATTAATTTTATCTATTACATGACGAAAACCAGGATAATAATGGAGGGGGGGGGGGGGGGAATCAATATTATGTAATTTTTTTAACAATCTTTAAAATTATTTATGTTATCACAACTCAAATACACCATAGTGTGATTAATCACACAACATTCACATATGAGACACAAATATTTATGTGGAAACCCATACAAGGGGAATGGAAAAGCTTATGTCTGAATATTGTTGTAGGTTGCAACCTATTTTACATCAGTTTTTTTGGCACCAACCAGAAAAAGACTCCCATCCCTTGAATTTCCAAGCATCCACTTGAAGAAAGTACCAACTAGCTATTTTTTACAGATAACAACTTGAAGTGAGCCCTACTCCTTGATATGCAAGCACCAACTTTCTTTTCCTTGTAGACCCCTTTTTCATTCATATTCAAACACATATCTTTAGGTGCACTTTACTCAATTTAGTCTTTAGATTTTGTTTTTCTCACTTCTGCTCTCAATCAACTAGATATTCTTTCACTACAAACATGCTCAAATAAAAAAATAAAACATGTCTCCTCTTTACAAATTTTCTCTTAGGCAATTATTGCTATTATCATGCATAGTCCCACTTTGTTGCACTTACGCAACTCATACAAATTTGCTATGCTTCTCAAACAATAGCTTCAAATTTTGTACTCAACTACCTCACAACAAGAATTTTGCATTTTTAGCTCTCTTCCTTGCTCAACGTTAATTGTGCTTAAAAATAACCAACCTACTCATATTGTTCTTCTTTTTCTATTATAGGCTCGACCCTTCAATTACCATCGACAAGAATCCATGGTTTTTCCCATGGAAATTTTTTTTTGACTGTATCAACTATTCAAATTTATTGATTGTATCAATGGATTATTTTTCAAAGGCACCGGGATTCTTACCTAAAACAATGGTGTAATTATATCCTGATGGTCTATAAGCCTCTTGGGCCCTTGCTCCTCAACCCACATAACTGAGGCCTTTGACTGAGAGTTATTTCTCCATCGACCCCTCTGTTTTTCCGCTCATTAGAATTTATTTATACCTACATAGCTCATCTTGCTGATAGCCAATAGGTAATAGAGGGAAAGATAGTAGACAAACAAATGTATATTTATTGGGGTTATTAACTAAAGGCTCTTTCTCTTGGATCTCACTCATTGCCAAAAACTTATGCTTTGTAGTCATGTTACCTCGAGGTCTCGATAGTTAGAGAGGTTGAGGGTCGTAACACTCGTCATCTATCATCCATATCAACCAATCATTGATTGTCATGTGTTACTTATTCCGCCTCATTACTAGTTTGTCACACCTACCACGTTATATTGGATCTCACTCAGTAGTCGAAAACTTGTGCTTTGTAGTAATGTTTACCTAAGGTCTTGATAGCTTGATATGAGATCCACCATGTCCACATCATCTTCCATTGTACTTTCAAAATTAGATGTCACCTATCCTTTTGCCAGGTGTCTTTCCAAGTCACTTCCCATGTGTCACTTGTTAAATGCTCACTTGGCTAACAAAAATTGCCATTTTCACTTGCCACGTGTCTTTCCAGGTCACTTTCCATGTGTCACCTATTAAATGCTCGCTTGGCTGACAAAAAATGCCATTTTCACTTGCCACATTTGACCCTCACATGTTTTCACTTCATGTTGTTATCATACTATTGCCATGGTGATGTCATCTTGTCATGTGGCTACCTTTGGGTGGTGCCACGTGTCACCCATAATTGGTCCACTTGGCTACAAAAAACCACTAAATATGAATGACACATGTCTCCCTTCTATATGACCATGTTTTCACTGACATGTCATATAGCTGATTAGATTGCCACTTGTAATACCACCTCTCACCTCGAAAACCATGGCCATGCTCGTTGCCTACCACTCACTACTATGTGAAGTTCATTGGACCTAACAATTCAATAGGTGGTTGAGCACATTAGCTAGGCATATTATAACCAAAGCTTGGCATCATATTGCTTGCTACTCTTTGCTCTTTGTCTATGTCCTGTATGCTTTAAATGGTGATGGTTGATAAGCCTCTTGGAAGCTTGGCCCTTCAATACATGAGACCTTGGGCTAGAACCAAGAGCTTAAACCTTAAAGTGCTTATCAGGTTGTCACTCATTGCTTGAGTCTACATACACCCACTAGTCTACCACTAACAATGGGTGATTGAAAAATGTTAATAGCTAGGAACCTTTCCATCTATCACCTTCTCTCTACTTCCTATAGTGCGACATTGGATGACTTACTCCCTTACTAATTGACGATGGCTTGTGGCTCATTATTTGATGGCGCTACATTTAACATAGATATCTCCATATAATGCTTCACTGCTTGTCACTCACCCTCTTGAGCTTTCATTCTATTGTTTCATGCCAATTTGGTGAGGAGGGTCCCACACTGGAGCCATGACTAGCTAGAACATTGATTGATATTCAATTGGAGATTTCTTCCCATCCCTTGGGAATTAGATCAAGTTACATATATCATTGGAAATGTATTGGAGAGGGCTATTTAACTAGCAACTTTCCATATTCCTTTGAGAAAACCACCTACAAATAAAATAAATTCAAAGATAGGCTATGTTGTCGCCTGGATTGTACAAGCACCGTGACAATGCTTAGGACAGGGGTTGTCACTCTGATCCCTGCCCACTCCATTCTAGCTATCTCCCAACAACAGACTATGGGGGGCAGTCCCTATAAAATGGGGCGAAGGAAGACAAGTTGAGAACCTACTTGTTTGGGAGACATATATGAGTGGCCTAGCCACTTGGTTGAAATTAAGCAAGTTATTGATTAGATTTAGATTTTATATTATGAGATAATTGCCTTAATATAGTCACAAATTCTTGCTTTCTATAAATTGGAACCAAATGACAAGATGGACATCCGCTGCTTGAATGCTTGACTAGCATATATGATATGCAAGAACTAGGATCTATGTGAGATGTAGTGATCTTCGTGAATTTTAATTAGATGCCTAGTATAAATGTAACCTTTTCCCAAACTGTTTTGAGAAGCAATTCTCAAAGTAAGTTGTGAAATGGAAACCAACGGGAATCAGGCAGTGGCCTGATTAACAATACCCCCCCCCCCCGTGTTCCACTCACCTAGTGCCTCTGGTGCTGCATAGACTATGGATATGATGATTGCAAGGTCACAGAGTTAACTACTAGGAAAAACTAAATCTCTCAAGCTAGTGTGAAAAGGGTTTCCCTATATCTCTATAAACCTAGCTTATGCTAGGAGGCAAATTGTTAATGTAAGCTAGATCTAGGATGCTAAATGCAAGATGATGAGTGAGGTTATCTTGAATTAAGATTGTTTGAGTTTCTTAAGTACTTAAGTTATGATTACTATTTATGCCAGTAGTACTTAACAACAATAGGAAAAACAATCTTAAACAATATGAGTGCTTAACGATACAAGTGAAAAATTAAACTATAGGTCAATCCACAAGATGCTTAAGTAAATCAACTTATCCACCAATGATTATCAACACAAGATATTATGCCAATTCATACTTAGAAGCCTAAGATAACTCTATCAACAAGATTAACTTCAAATTTTGAGTGCAAAGTTAGACAACCTTTAAGACCAAGATGAGATAAGCCAATTTCAGATTTATGACAGTCTATATCAACAATGATAATTCAGAAATTCCATATTTTATTACTGTTACGACGACAATGAGGAAGCCACTTTAAATCATGAAATTTCGCTCAACCATGAAACATAAAAATTTTCATTGACTGACAAATGTAAATTAACTTGTTTAGCCCACTTTGCGATGAAGTTTTTAGTGATATTTCAGATCTGATATATTTACAACAACAGTAAATAGATCACAGATGAACAAACTAATGAGGCTTAAAACAATTCCCATGATGTCCAAAAATAGTAAAATTTCACCAAAGCTTGAAAAAAGTAATTTTTAGAGCTATTTAGAGGATGTGATTCAAAAATTTCAGATCTAATCTATTTATTACAACAATAAACACATGATATATCAACAACCCAAAAATGCTCAAGACAATCCCCAATATATCCAAAAATAGTAAAAACTTGTTGGAAATTGAAAATTGAAAAGTTTTGGCCCCCTTTAAGTATTTGATTCAAAAAATTTTGCAGGCTTGATTCAACAATTTACGCAGAAAATTCTAGCAAGCAAAAATTTAGATCTAGGTCAAATCCAAGATGCCCAAGTGGCCAAAACTCATGAATATTAAGATTTTACAATTTTAAGTGATTTTGACTATTAAAAGTGTGCTTTTAGGGCTTAATTGTTGTTGATTTGACTATTGTAATAAAAATGAAGTAAAGAAATGGTTCATAGGTCAAACCCTAGGTCCAAGGCCTTGTAGAAACGCTTGCCCAAGTGACCCAAAATTTTGGATGAAGGCGCCACTTGAAAATCAAGATTTTTGAGCCTCAAAACTTGCAAAACCACCAAGTATTTAGTCTTAAAAATTTTCAGATAAGGGTTTAGGACAAATTAAGGGAAAAGAGGCCGATAAAAGGCAAAACAAGGCAAATGAAAACCAATTTGTGGGGATAAAAGCATTCAAATATAGATCGGGGGTTGAAATGGCAAGAGGAGCAAAAAAAATGAAAACCCGTGTCTCATTATATATATATAATATATATAATATATATATATATATATATATATATATATATATATTAATTAATTTTTATTTTATTTATTTATTTATTTTTTTGGGATCTGAATTTTGCTGTCAAATCTTTAGTAAATGTCCTTGCAAAATTGTCTAGAGACTAGATCTTACACTCAAGGGCTTAGATCTATCTCTTCTCTCACTTGATCCCTTGATCCAACCTGCAAAATGAAAATAAAAACATATAAACCCCAAATATATACAAAATAGATTTGCAACCCGCAACCCAAGTTAGAATAATAATTTACACTTAAAATTAAAAAAATTAATTTTACCAATTGTATATGGGTTTTTAAATAGATTTTGAGAAAATAATTTTTATAATATTTTTTCTTTAAAGAATGGTTAAAATGCTTTAGAAAAATTATTCTTACTATAGCCCTAGCGAAGATTTAATCCACCATATAAAAACTAGGAATCTAATCAATATGATCCTTGCTCACAATCTGTCAACTTGGAGACCAAGGATTGAGTACTTGCAAACACTATATATTATCTTAAAATATATAAAATAAAACATCACATAGGAAGCCAGTGGTCAATACATACTACAAATCAACGAACATGAACACCTCGAGTTTCACCCCAAAGTATTTTATTATAATAGAAAAAATAGTTCCGAGTGAGGCAATAATTTACAAAATGCTTCAAAATTCTAGCGAGAGATCAAGATGACTAGAGACTCAACTAACTCTATAATTTATAAATAAATCCTCCAAATGGAAAAACTAACAGCTAGTTTCTTTGATCCTTGTCAAAATAATCTTGGTCATTGATAAACACTTTAAGATTTTTAATCTTGGCCCTTTATTTCTCGTTTTTGAGGAATTTTCGAATTTATCATTTAATTCCATTTTAATTAGCTCAAAATTAATTATTTGGAGCTAATTTCCTAAAAAAATTGACATTGACTTAACCACCAAGGTCCAAGGGTCCAAATTTTCTTGAAATATACAATATTCCCTTGATGGAGGACCTTTAAAAATTGATAATTTCAAGACCCAAGAATTTTTCCATTTGGAGAATTTATTTTTCTAAGACAATTTAATTTGACTCTAATTAATTAATTTTCTGGCTTAGTATTTAATTTTATTTTGCAAGAAAAATTAATTAATTTATACACGAGGGGATTTAATTATTTTTCCAACCCTCTAATACATATGATTTTTCATTTACAATACTCAAAGAGGGAATACACATTTGGTTTATACCCTCAAGACACATAACCCATCCGTGACACAATATGATCTAGTAAACTAAGTGTTTTGTAATAAAATAATTAAGCCAATTAGCTTAAATTATTCCCAAACCACTTTTACATCAGACTCGACTAAAACATTAGGATTCACCTAATAATATGACAATAAATTTTACCCTAGCTTTGGGGTTTAAGTTGGAGGGGAAAAACTCTTCTGATTAGCTGTGTTGAGAAACACAAGTCATCAGTGAGGTTAAAAAACCTCCTAGGATGAAATTTGTCATCAAAATTATAAGCTTACCTAGGTTGTTACATAGACTCAAGGTCTTACTAGGATCATTCACATAATATAACTTTCAGAATGCGGTGACGATGACACATGGACTGCTGATAGGTGATCCGATCCTATTGGAAAAAATTGGCACTTCTGCTTCCTTGGAACTTTGACTTTTGTTTTGCGATGTTAGGCTAATTCAGACGGATTCACAAGTTCCAAGTTCTCGAGTTGCAACATGATGTTTTTGATTACTTGTGCACAATGAGAGCAAGAACCAATTCTAATTAACTTTACCATAGATACTCATTTTTATGTAATAACTTGCAGAATTTCCAACATATCAAATGGTTTATCAACCATTCCTTTGTGTCATTCAACATTATAATCAACTAAATGGTGACTAGTTCCATGTCTAAAAATTCTTCTTGCTTTATATAATATCCTGTGCATGTAGAACTATTCAGTTGATCTAGATACTCCTCTAGAATTTGATTTTATTTCTTAAATCAAATAATTACAACCATCCTTGTACATGTTTGGACAACTCCCCTATTTGCTTGTGAAGAAAGCTAAGGAAGAAAAGAGAGAGATATCACTCTCAAATTCTACCTTAAATACTTAAAATTGTCTACGGCAAGAGGCTTGGTAAAGATATTAGCAACTTGGTACTTGGTTGAAATATATTCCAACTTGACAATTTTATTAACTACCTATTCTCTAAGAAAATATTAGGGATATGTTTGGTCTTTGAATGGAGAATGTGATTCTTGGACATACTGATAACACTTGTATTTTCATAGATACTTAGAATGGATTTATTATACATTACCTTCATGTCCTGTAATGTTTGTTTCATCCACAAAATCTAAGTACAACTTGTTGTAATTGCCATGTACTTGGATTCAACAATGGAAAGAGAGATACATGGTTTCTTTTCTTTGAACCATGCCACTAAGAAATTTCCAAGTAATAAAGAATCTCCACTTGTGCTTTTCCTATCATCTATACTTCTGACCCAATCAACATCTGTGTCTATAATCAATGAAATACTTTGAACCTTTGGATACCATAAACCATAGTTCATTGTGGCTATTAAATATTTGAAAATTCTCTTGGCAGCTAATAGATGACTTTGTTTCGGGGATCATCGATACCTTGCAAATATACCAACATCTTTCATAATATTTGGTTGTGAGGATGTTAGATAAAATAGGCTGACAATTATATATCTATACATTATTTGATTTAACTCATGTGACACATCCTCTTTGTTGAGCTTACATCCAATGACCATAGGAGTACTAATGAGAGAATACTCATCCATCCCAGATTTATTTAGCATTTCCTTGAGATATTTTCTTTGGGAGATGAATATACCTTTCTCTGACTGAGTTATCTATAGTCTAAGAAAAAATAAGAGTTTCGCAAGCATGGACATATCAAATTCAACTTGCATATCTATGGCAAATTTTTGGGTAAGTAAATCTACATCATTGCCAAAAATGATGTCATCAACATAAACAAAAATAATTAAAAGATTAACATTCGTAGATTTGATATACAGGTTACTGTCAATTTCTCCTCTTTTGAATCCTTGTTGTTTAGGTATTTATCTAATTTTGAATACCATGCCTTGGGTGCTTGTTTAAGTTTATACAATGCCTTTTTCAACCTGCACACTTCCTCGAGGTTTTCTGAAGTTGAAAATATTCAAGTTGTTCGATGTAAACCTCTTGTCCAAGTTTACTATTCAAGAAGGATGATTGATCGTCCATTTGATATACTTTAAAACTTTTGTGACATGAAAATGCTAGGAACATCCTTATTTCCTCTAATCATGCTACTGGGGAAAAATTCTATTCAAAATCTATTCCTAGCCTTTGCATACCAATCGTACTTTATTTCTATAACTAGTTCATTCTCATCCAATTATTCATAAAGACCCATTTTGTGCCAAAAACATTTTTGTTTGCTAGTCTTGGAACCAATTCCCAAGTCTCATTTTTCTTATTTTGATCTATATCCTCATTCATGGTTTTGATCCAATGCTCATTTGGCTTGGTTGAGAAAATTATTTTGGTTCAATTACAGATATCATGGTGATATGTGCTTTACTCAAGGTATTCATTACCTTCTTTAAGTTTGAAGTTCAACTTCCTTTTCACAAATAATTTGCTCTATAAGGTGATGTTTTGTAGATACCTTGAAGGAGTTTTCGGGTAAGAGAATGTTCCATTTTCTTCTTCCTTTTCTTCCAATTCTTCAATCTATTATGCTTCATCTTTGGTGCTAATTTGATTAGATGGGATGATAAATCTTTGATGCTATATTTTGGGAGGTAAATCCTCATCCACCTTGACAACAAAGAAATCAACTATTTTGCATAACATTTTATTGTAGCATCTGTAACACTTGAACTTAGTATAATATCCTAAGAAGATACCGTCATCAACCCTTGCATCAAATTTACTGAGATTGTCATCATTACTCTTAGTATAAAAATTGTTTCCAAAGACCTTGAAGTGTTTTATTGTGGCCAATTTTCCATACCACAACTCGTATGGAGTCTTGTAACTTTTTGGACTAAAGTGAGCTTTATTTAAAATAGACTACTGTATGAACAACTTTAGCCCAAAAAGTTTTTGGTAAATTTATTTCATCCATCATTGCACTTGCTAATTGGTGCACTAATTTATTTTGTCTTTTAGCTACACCATTTTGTTGTGGGGTGTAAACAATAGTGAGATTTCACCTTATACCACATTCCTCACAAAAGTTGTTAAGTTCATTTGAAGTGAACTCTCCACCCTTGTCTGACCTTAGACACTTTAATTTGCACTCAGTTTAGTCCTTAGCCATGGCTTTAAAAATTTTGATCTTTTCAAGTGATTCAAACTTCTCCTTTATAAATGTAACTCATGTAATTTTGGTATAATCATCAATAATCAACATTAAGTATATCTCACCACTTGGAGTCTCAGTCCCGGTAGGCCCACATAAGTCCATATGAACTAGTTGTAGTGGCATGGTGGATGCATTCTCTTTGGTCTTGAAAGGAATTTAAAATTTCTTATCAAATTGGCATGATTTATAGATGCTGTTGTTTGGCTTAGTAATTTTTTGCAGATCTCTTATAGCTCCCTTTTTGCTGAGCTTTACAATATGGGTCAAATTCAAGTCACCAAGTCGTCAATTCAATAACGAGCTCTCATCAAGATTCCTAATATAGTAATTCATGTTTTCTTCTTTATGTATGTACACATTATTTGAGGTCATCACACCCTTTGCTATTACCTTCACCGTGTTTTATGAATTTATATCATAGCCTTTGGATCAAAAAGTGACATCATACTCTTAATCACACATCTGACTCACACTTAAAAGATTGTTCTTGAGCCCTTCTATAAAGAGAAAATTTTGGGATTTACCTCTTCCATTGTCTAACCTTATTGTTCCTTTTCCCCCGATGTTGCTTGGTGCATCATTGCCAAAAATGAAACTTCCTTTCTTTCTTTCATTCAGTGATAAGATTTCTCTTCTGTCACCAGTCATATGCTTAGAGAAACCATTATCCACACACAAATGAACCCCTTGATTTTGGGCATATAAAACAATGCCACATTCTTCCTTCCTTCCTTTGTTTTTCTTCCTCTAATTATTGGGTCCTTCATGTGTTTTTTTAACCTAAGGAGCTAATCTAAGTTTTTTGGTTATACACTCATCCACTCTTTGTCCAAAATTATGGTTGTTATAGCATTCAACATAATAAAATATGGGAGAAAAAATATTGTTGTCCTTGAAATTATTCCTATGTGAATTTGAAATCTGTTTTCTCTATTTAACTGATAAAATTTTATTTCTTATTATATTGTTTCCGAAATATGCTCTACAATCTACAACTTTATGCCCAAAATTTGTAAAAGAAAAAAGTAACCATTTAAAATATTTTGGTACCTGGGAGCAAATTTCTTTACAAGTGTGATATGATAATTCTTGGATGACTTTCTCTCAGAGAGAAATGATGTCTTTACTGGTTTCACACTTGTTCTTTATAGTTGTTTGAACTATTGTTATGAAATTTTAATCGTTGTTGCAAATATGAATACTTGTCCTTTACCTTTCTTTGTTACTGCTGATTTTTCACTTGATCCGTGTGATTGTTTGAATTGATATAATAAGATTTTCCTTGTAGCTATTGATTTCCTTTAGCCACATTGTTGGTTGATTCTTTGAATGCTTCAACATAGCTGGTTGGTTCTTTATCTTTAAATTTCTTGATGCTCGATTCTTCTTCATAACCCATACCAATTTTGATGAGAGGAAATCTCTGAATACTTAGAATCTCATCCAACTTGTTACATACTTTAATGAACTTTATATTCTGGTGCAACTGACCCTTGGCTTTCTCTAATTCCTTTCTAAGGGAGACAATTTCTTCTTCTTGTTTTTCACACTCCTTGTTCTTCTATTTTTTATGTTGTAATAAAGTATCTTCAAATTTCTTAGCTTCTTCTAACTCAACTTTCAAAAGAAGTGTTGGATATTTAGATTTATCCTTTTCCTCTTCAATTTTTTCCATCACCTCTTTTTGCTTCTTATTCTTTTTATCGAGCCTCTGAATCTCTAGTAAGGCATTGGTATGCTCACTTTCTGGGTCTACTTCAACTTCTTCTTCATTAAAGTCATTTTGTCCTTCATTTAGATTTTATAAAGCCATGAGCATAAAATCCTTCCGATTGTTTCTTTTGTTCTTTCTTCATTTGAGGATTGCTTATCTTCATCTTTTGAGGAATTGCTATTGCCTTGAGTATAAAATCTCTTCTTTTTAAACTTCTTTTCCTTCTTCACTTTCCTCTATTTATTCTTTTCTTTGTGATCATTTTCATTCTTTTTTTTCAAGTATGGACATTTAGATGCACAATGACCTACTTCTCCACAATTAAAGCATTTAAAGGGTAATTTACCTTTTTGCTTTCCATATCATCTCTTCAATATTATGACAAAATTTTCTTCTTATTCTTCTCATCCACAACTCCATTTTTCTAGTTCTTCTTTGCTCTTCATATTAGCTTCTTGATGCAGATTTCCCTTTTGAGGTTCACATTTCGTAGGATATCAATGTTCCATGCAATTGATCCAATATTAATGTGTTGAGATCTTATATATGCTCAATGACTAATACTTTAACTTCAAATCTAGCCTAAATATATCTTAACTCTTTTTGAACTATAAAAGAGTCATCCATGGTTTCATCAAGTCCTTTTATGGTGTTAACTACCTCGTCCACTTGAAGAAATAATTTTGTTATATCCTTTTCCTCTTTCATCTTTAATGCTTCAAATTGCATTTCGTAGCCTTGGAGTTTAGATTTCTTTAGTCTATTTTTCACCTTCATAACAACTCATCATCTTATCCCATATATCATTGTTTGTTATATAGTGTATTACTTTAACCAACTCAGATTCAGGAAAACCACTAAGGATTGCATTCATTACTTTAGCATTATTAGTGAATTCAAGCTTCTAATATTTACTAACTAATGAACTTGGATTTTTATAGCCTTTCTAAATTGTGTCCCAGACATCTAAACTAAGAGACATTTTGTAGCTTCTCATTTGTACCTTCTAGAATGTGTAATTTGTTGTAATGAAGACAGGGGATTTGTTGGTGGAATGTATGTAACAACCCCAATTAAAAATCCATGTAACAAAGATAATAAAGGCAACAAATAGAAACCAAGGTAATGGGACACATATTCCAAGCTGAATGTTGGGAAAAACATCTTAGTGGATGTCACTTTGATTTGTTTATGGCTAAGGAAATTGGCAAAGACAAAGAGGCATTAATTAGAACTTTTATTTATGAAATAATAGGAAATAGGAGAAAAGGAAGGTGAAAGGTCACATAATTACATGAGAGGAAATTTTAAGGAAAAATAAAGGAAATTTAAGAAAATTGAGGCATCAATGATAAAAAGGTTTATGAGGATCAATTCATAGATTTTTCTAGTTTGGCTTTTATCAGTTCAATATTCGAGCTTTCTCTTTATTCTCTCTCTCTCTCATACTCTTGCACACTTAGAGAAATATTAGAGCATTGTTGGAGCATGCTTGGAGCACTCTAGTTTTCATTGGATTTGGAAAAGAAGGCAAAAGGAAAAGTAGGAAGGCGCAAGGGGACAACAGGATCAACAAATACATATTGATTTATTTTAAGGTATCAAGTTGCGTGTATGATTTCCTTACTAGTTTTGGCATGCATGGTATATGCATGTGGTTATTTGGTTATGATCTGGTGTTTGGCATGGGGGATTGCATGGATTGACAGTGGTTTTGCCTAGCCTTTCCATTTCCTGCATAACCATGGTGTTGTGGGTTTTCCACTTGATTTTTTTCTAATTGGTGCTCATGTTCCTTATGATTGTGGGTTGAGTTACTAGTTCCTAGAGCCTTGGTTGGACAAATGCTCTAAAAGCCCTGGAACAACTTGGGTTGAGTTACTAATCCTGAAAGCCTTGTTTGGAAAAACGATCTGGATCCCTTGGTGGGTTGAGTTACTAGTCCTGAAGCCTTGGTTGGACAAACCCTCTAGAGCCCTATGGTAGCTATGGGTTGAGTTACTAGTCCTAGAGCTATGTTGGAGCAAACACTTTGGAGCCTTGTACAACTTGGGTAGAGACCGATCTGGTGATGGTTAGTGATGTTTAACCATGAGGAGGAATCACAAGTTGAGGGTTGAGGTGGTTTGGCCTCTGGAAGCCTTGGTTTGGTTTTGTTTGGTTTATTCCATGAGATCTCACATTCACGCTTGGAATATGGCATGAGGGTGATTTGCTAAAAGAAAGACTAGTTTAGTCAAATCTATGGTCGGGTGGTACGTGGAAGTCCCTGGCTTGTTTAGCTTTTTCATATTTTAATAAGATATATTTCCTCTTGTATTCTATAAGTATTTATACTCGTTATTATGTGGCTTTGATGGTTATTCTATCATTGTTATTGTTCTGGTTATATGCTAGTTATAGTCACAGTTTCATGACATATTCTAGTTATGGATATTATTATGTTTTGATTGGTAAATGAATGGTTAATGAATGCATGAGCTATTAGATGTTATTTCATCTGTTATGAGAGGGAATTATACCTTCTTGACGGTTCTCAGATAAGTATCAAATCCCTATGTTTAAATATGCATTCATGACATGTAGATTACATGTTCACCATGTGTTTGATGAAATTCCTGTCATGGTTAGGCTTGGTTAGGTCAATATATTAACTAAGTTTTGAATTAATGGATTTTTCCTTGCGTCATTCATCATTCTAGAAAGTTTTATCAAGTTCTGGGTAGAGGTCTGGATACTAGCCTTGAAAGGTGGCTCAAATTTCGGGGTTGCATGCTCAAAATTGGGAAATCTAGATTGCATTTGTTGGGAGGCAGGGTTATCCATGTGACTAGAGGGTCACAACCATTGGATTTCCTTTTTATGAAAAATATTGGGAGTCGAGATTGCTAAAAAGGCAAGTTAGCTCAGGGTTTGGGCACCTAGAGTGGTTGTTTAGCTCCTATGGGTCCTATAGCTCTTGAGGAAGGTTAATAAAGTTTCAGTTTGTCAATTCCACTTCCTTAAATATACTTAGGAGGTTGATTCATGTCATAGTAGCTCTTACTCTCATGTTTACCCTGACAACTGGTGAAGTTGGCTAAATGTGGGAGAGATGGTTACCGAGTGGTATCTAAGCATGATTCAACCCTTAGATTGGATGGTTGAAATGTGTTTGTCATGCATCTATGTTAGTTGTGTTGTTACACATGAATTGTGATAGTCATTGTTGTAGTTTGTGTCATCATGATGCTGATATGTTGGCTACGATAGAGTAAGAGAAGCATATTATTAGAGCGAGATTGTAGCACTGGACCTCAGGGTAAGAGCAGATTGTCATACAAGTTTGTATGTTGGGAATGCAGGTATGTTGGTTAATGGTTGTTAGATGAATTATGGTTATATACATGCCTGCCATTCTATTGCTGGTTACATGCATGATAGATGATGGTTAATTAGTGCAATCATATGCATATGCGTCAGATAGTCATGCATGGTAGTGACTTATTGTTTTATGCATTAGAATCATACACATGATGATTATTGTCATTGCATTTAATATCTTGATGTTATATGTATCGACCTATGCGGATGGTTATGGTTATGATATTCAGGTATGAGTCGATTTATTTGTGATATTGTGTCATACTAATCTAGACTAACTTGTGCAGATGCGATAACCTCCCCTAAGATACTGTTGACGGTGCTGGACCTGCCGACATTCAGAGGATATCCCCGATATGAAGTCCCAACTAGAACTCACACCGTTTGGAGTAGGAGTCCCAACAATGGGTGGTAATGTTATGCCTTGACTGTGAAAATGCACAGAGTGAAATATGGTAACTTTGGGTGAGAGGAAGTGTGTGACCCTACGGAGAGTCAAGTGCGATGTGTGAAGGTTCCAACACATGAAGGGAAAATGAAGTGTGCCCATTGGAAGCCTTTAATAGTATGAAACTTGAAAACAAAACACAAGCATAATGACATCATAGGCTAAGATGCAGAATAGTCCACAAGTTAAAGTGATGAATTAATACAACAACAAGCATTCAAAAAGATTCATACAAATGCAAACAAAATAGTTCACAAGCATAAGTGTAAGTTAAATAACATACATTGCAAATACAACAAGAATAATCCTACTATATTCACAACATATGCATGAAAGAATGTTGGCTTTGATTTTATTATAAATGAAAGTTCCATTCATACATACACCATTGATGAACCACTAGCCTCAATAATGGAACATTAAAGTCAAGAACACCTTCTCCTCCAAAGAAGTATACTCGCTCTACGCTACGAATAAGCCAAGGCTCTTCACAATACTCCCAAGCTCCTTCCAAGACTAAGACTAGCCAAAAGCTTGGCTCTCAAAAAGCCTTTTACATGAGTTATGAGGTTCTATTTATAACAAGAGTGGGTGACTATTCAACTCCCCTTTGTGCCCTTTGGACTACCCTAATCACTCTTCAAAATATTTACAAAATGAATCATTAAATTACATTATGACTCTTCATATTCTAATATTGACACTTGGAATTTCATTAACAAATAATTACAAATAATATTACATTTTTCACTCATACCCATATGAGACAAAATAGGGTAGAGACAACTTGACAACTTAACAAGAAAAAACACTATGATGCTTGATTTTGGGAACACTCTAGCTCGACAAATTATACTTAATGCTTCTTGGTCACGTATCGATGGCAAGCTTGGTACTGTGCGATGACATCCCCAAACTACACGATGGTGTTAGGTTGAAAGTAGACTCTAGCCTCCATAGCATCTGAGTACAATGATTTGGAACCAGTCTTAACTTCTTTCTCGAGCAAAAGAAACATGAATCTGATCTAGATAGGACCATCGATGTAGTTCCACATGTTTTGTCTATTCCACTCTAAATCCTCCTGGGTGGTAACCTGTCTCATCTGCTCCAAGTACTCTTCAGTCTCCTACCTGAATTTATGTTTGCATTTAGCTTTGGTGAGCGAGACAACTAATGGGATCTTGTGGGTTCTCACCATGAAATCTAAATTGTTATATATCCGTACATATGAGGCCTTAATATTTCCAATGAAAGAGGCGAGCTGCTTGTTGTTCTGGATCAACATTCGAACATTTTCTTTCTCTATCTCTACCTACGACTTCATTTTCTTCACCAAGGTAAGGGGTGCCCCCTTGTATCACATTTTCCATTCTTGCATGGTGGTGATACCATCTTGCACATTCTTAAGAGTCTTGAAAAATTCTTTGCTTTTTTGTTGTGAGCCATGCAAGCAGACAACTGCCTTATGTACAATCATAAGCTCCTGATAGAGGTCCCAAATGGTCTCTTGAGTTGTTGATACTTCACCAAGTATTTCTTCTCTCATTTCCTCTAAGTAGACCTGTTTGGAAGCTTCATTTTGCACTGCTGCGTGGAGTTTTTCTATCTCTTGCTAGGAAACCTGTAGTTCTTGTACCAATTGCCTACTCTTGGACGTCAAACATTGAGTGTTTGATATCACCACACTCAAAAATGCCATGTTGGCTTCGACATTGGAATTTGGATTCTTGTTGGTGTTTGCCACTATCACCCTTTCTTTAATTAATGTAGGTGATGCATGATCATCCCGAAAATGCTTTCTCCTTGCTTTTACAATCCTCTTCTAAAGTTTGTTTTATGATAGATTGTACACATCCATTATCGGATCATCATCAAGAGGAGCTATGTCCCCTTCCTTGCTTGGATCTAACTCTGTGGTTGGAGGTGGTGGACCCTAAATGATGACCCGTGGTGCACTAGGCATCAAGTCAACATCTTCATCCTGCGATTCCAGTTCCAACCCCATGTCCACAACTTTAATCAAGTCTTCAATCTTCCGAGCAAGCTCCTAATCCTACATCTATTCATTCTCCTCCTCTACTGATGGTTGGTTCTGTCCTTTCTCTTCAACTTGAATCAACGTTGTTTCTCTTGCCATTGCGCCTTGCCTTTCTTATTCTTCATGCTTTTGCTTCTCCTCTTGTTCTCTCCTCCTTTGTTTCTGTTCTTCCCTCATTTCTTGTTCTTCTTTCTACACCCTCAATTCTACTTCTTGAAAGTTATGCTTTTCTCTCTTCCTTCGCTATTCTCTATACATCATTTTCTTCCATTTGCTTCTGCTTCCAAATCTACTTGCATGAATATTGGAACAAGTTTAATCTTGCAGCTTTGTTCCCCCTCTCTAATGTCTGAAACCTTTCTCTTTCCCTTATCTTTTACTAGGTTACTACCTTCTGCTGCTGCCATGTTAGTGTTGATTCATTTTCTATAAATAATTGAGTATCTGCATACATTGGCAAGTCTATTGATGTACTCTTAACTGCTTCCCCAATACTGATTTTAGTGATATATTTTGAAGAAACTCTCTTTGGTGCCATGGTAATAGTGGCCACTGGAGAGAAGCACTTCAATAACCATGGTACCTGTGGGAAATAAAAGGCACTCATGCTAAACAAACATTAGCCTTTTACAAATCTAACTTCAGAGCATGATTAAGCAACAAACTAGGCAACTGATGAGAGGGATTGTGAATTTATGTTAACATGGGAGATTGGTTGGTTGTTGGAACTCTGTACTACGCAGTCCTAGCAGCCAAGGATGAAGCTTGCAACTTGAGACTACACAATGTGCAGTTCATCCTAGGCATTGGACTATGAGACACTACACATTTCACTGTCTCAATGGCCAAGGAAGCAGGATGAGCCCTGTAATTGTGCAATCCATTGCTAGGCCAACCTGTATTGTACACAGTACAGTTCCAGAGGCCAAGCTCTCGGCTTCAGACTTAGGATTGTGCAATGCCTAGCTGGTAAAAGTGATAATCGGCCAAGGAAAGTGTAGATCTACCTGTTAGCACCTAAATCTGCCTTAGGCTGAAGGAAAGAAAAATTCAGGGTAACCACAAACCACGCTCAGTCTGGTTGCTAGCCCTACTAGAATGGGAGAGGGCTCTCTCCGAGTCACGCTCAGCGAATAAGTAAATGAAACGGTCTGAGATGACTTACAGTGAAATATTGATCTTAGGCTAGTAAGTAAATATGGATACAAGAAGCAATTTTTTATGAATGACTGAGTTTCTGGGATGGTATGGGACCAACGGACAACAATGAATAGAGAATTTAAAACAAAGGCATAGATTACTTCGTGAGGCAAGACAGGTGGAAAGTCTAGAAATTTAATTTGAAATAACATGGAATGGAGAGATTTCTTAGTAGGGTGAAAAGGGCATAAGTACGTGAATCCTTTTCAACAGAAGAAAGAACACTGAACATGAAATTTTCCCACAGGCAGAGCAATAAAAATGAATTCTACCTTATCTAACTTAGAAAATTTCACTGGAAATGAATATGAAATGAATTATGAAATGTAACGAAATACATATGAAACATAAGAGACACATTTTCTACACTCACAACCACATGAATCTCATGAAACAGAGCCGCTGCCTTTCATTAATCCTCTGTCAAAATATACAATGAAGAAACAGAGTTTCTTTCCCTCAGTCTCCCAGAAATTACAAGCCAACCAACCCTTTGCAAATGGTTTGCATACAATAAATAGAACATGCAAGGAGGAGATAGAACGCCCAAGAGTTGACGAGTTTCTCAAATCATTACAAAATGGAGATGGAAAGCCAACCATTAGCTACAGGTGCAGCGTTACAAAAATGACAAATGGCTTGGGTGACCATTTGCCTTCCTTTTCCACTTGGATAGAAGCCAAACTCTTTAAAATTTTCCTTATTTGCCGAAAAAAGTGAAATGTAGATGAGCAGGCCCACTTGGAGAAAGTCGCGAATCGAAATTTTGCGAAACGAAGGTGAATTTGGCCTTTTTCTCTATATGCGCAATGCCCAATTCTATATGCGCTGCAACACTTTGGAGGCTATTTTGAGGTACCTGAAAGAGTCCAAAATGCGCCCAAGTGTGCTTGTTGGAAAGCCTGGCCTGTCTACTTTCCAACCCAAGTGGAATTTCTGAATTTGGTGCTCATTTCCCCCTCCAAATATTCATTCTCTCGAGACTACTTCCTGTGTGTCAAAATAGGGGCAGAGAGGTCATTTTTTGGGTGTTTTTGACCTCCTGGAGACTCAAATCATGCCCAAATTTCTTGTCCAAGCAACAGTAGTCGGGATTTTTCATGGTGAATCTAAAAATGCAAGCCATTTCTAATTTGGATCTCCCAATCCTAAGCCCCGTGCTAGTGGCGCGACGCACAGGGAGAAAAAACCTGTGTTGTGACCAAAATTTTTCCATGTGACCAAAATTGCCCCAAATTTCTTGAAATTTGGGCTGGAAGTTCTCTAAGAGGCACTATACTAGGCTATAGAGGCTTCAGCCAAGATTCGAAGCCGATCTTGCTCTTTTTTCCTCTTTTTCCTCTTTGTTGCTTTGCTCAATTTTTCCTTCAAGCTCCTTATCCGAGCCTTTGAACTCATGTTCCGTGCCCTGTAATGATAAACCATCTGCCTCAGTATGGTTTTGTCTCTATCGTCCTTCTCCAGAAGTCTCTCAAGGTGGATGTTGATACGCTCGAGCCAAGACTCACGGTCATTGTTAATCTCTTGCTCCAAGGGAGTGAGCTCGATCCTCCTATGCTGGGCAGCTTGGCGATTCTCATGGATGCTTTGCAGCTCCATGATCTCATGCTAGTCCTCAAGCTGTTTTTTCCTCTACTCCAAATACCCGATGATCCATTTGGCCCTCTCCAAATTGAGTGACAAGTCTTGGATCTCCATTTTCTGCTCCTGAATGGTCATCCTAAGTTTGGTACTCCCCACATCTGAATCATCATCCTGAATGAGGATGAAGTCGGCCTCCTGTTCACCTGATGGCCCCTCATCATGCATGGGCCTCTGGCCCTTTTCCTGTACCTGTGTTGTCAATGCCGGAAGCGAGGACCCTTCCACCCCGGGTGGAGATAATAGTCGCTTTGGTGCTGCAAACAAGTGCCTACTGCCTCTCTGATATGTAACGAATACTGGCATAGTAGTGGTCTCATGGCACTCATACTAATGAGAAGGACCACCTATCTCATGCTTTACCTCTGATAATACCTATGAAGTGTTGAAGAGGTCACGGGAGATGAAGTCCTCCCAAGCAATGCCCTGCAATCCCAACTGATGATCCACCAAAATTCGGATAAGAGCAAAGTGATAAACATTGTTAAGTGGCTGCTGAGGGGTCTTATGCTGCATGAAGGTGTTCATCCTCTCTATGTTCCTGCAAATGAAAAATGGGAGGTTCATCATCCGCACCCTGGTAAAGTGCATGAGCAACCTGATGTGATAGGCATATAGACGAGAGAACCTCCCCTCACAGCTGAAGTACTTCATGATCAATTTCATGAGCGGAGCATATTCATCTTTCAAATATATAAATGGAAAGAATCTTGTGAGCTGCCTCAAGAATCTGGCCTTAATGTAAGGCTCATAGTGTTGCCTATCCACCTTCTTTTTCTTGTGCCACTGTTCTCCAACATTTGGTATGCCGGTTGCCACTGAGACAGTTTCGGGTGCCAATGTGAAGGTGACCCCGGCCAGGATAGACTGACCTCCATGTAGGTGAAGTACAAAAAGATGGGCCAACTCATGATGAACTCTAACATTAGCCACCCTTTGACAAAATTCAAAACATGATAGATGCTCGAAACATGACATGGCAAGAGGGCAGGCCTGCAATTCAGTGAGGGTAGTTGGCTCATCCCTAACATGTTTGCCACTCTTTTGATGTCTCCTGGGAGCCTGTTCTTCCGAGGATGAATCACTTTGTGTCTCCATCTCATACTCTGATGAATGCTTAGATACCATGACTTCTGTGTGTACTGTACTTGGGCTGCCCTTTGATGATGGTGTGAAACTAGGTGTTGTTGTGATATCTGCGACCAAGTGGAGCAATGAAAAAAGGAGTATTAGGAGGGGAGTAATATGATGGGAATAGGGGTTATGGGGAGAAGTTTGTTTAGGGATATGTAGGGGGTTTGGGTATTTGATAAGGTAGGGTTTTGGGGTGTTATGTTGACAAATAAGAGGAGGGGATAGGGAATAGGGTTTGGTAGTGTTTTAGGGTAGGGATAATAGGAAAAATGAGAAAGGGGGGATAGGGAAAAACGGCAAGCAGGGGAAAAATGAGGGGTGAAAATGGAACCTCGGCATCAACACCACAATTATGCAACCCTAGCAACAATGGCTTTTGGTGTTTTCTTTGTGGTTGGTTTTATGAGTTTTTTTGCAATTAAACATAGCCATGAACCACCATATAATTCATAAAAATTGATGAGAAAGCCATGATATAGAGCTTACCTGTCAATTTGAGGGGTTTCACAAGCAACTTGAGGTAATTTGCCACGATTTTGGGCCTTTATGGGTGTCTGCCGTGTGCCAAACCCAGTGCGCCGCGCCCGTAGAAATTTTGCGCTGTGGGGTGGCTCTATGTGCGCCGCGCCCCTCTGTGTGTGTGCCGCGCTCTGGAAAACGACTCCCACTTCACTCCAAATGCGTGCAAGCTCTCTCCAACACTTTGTTATGTTTCTCAATTTCCTTGATTAGCACAATAACTTTGATTTTGGTGGAAACTTGTATATAAAGACTTTGAAGTCATGGGTTAAATTTTTGCTTCTTCAAAAACCCATTTTGCTAATGTTTCATTTTGTATTTTTTCACTGACTTAAAGCAACACTGAATTTCACTTTTCCCTTTGAAATTTTAGCTCAAATGATGAAATTTTCGGCACTCTTTGCAGGGATTGCATGACAGGGAATTTGGCCACAGAAACCATGACTGCACCTGAAGAAATCCACTGACGACATTTTTGAAAATTTTCACAAATGACACTATTTGACTTTTCTTCAAAACAGAGTTTTGAAGAACAGTCGAAGTCTATCAACATGACGATGAAACTCTCTGAATCATAACTTTGTAAGGGCCTCAATCTAGCCTGCATGGCTTTATTGGACATGGTTGAAGACCAAATTGATTAATCCCTAGACCTAATGATCGAAAATGACTTTTGTCCATTAAAGGACTAGACCTTGACTGTCATAGACTTGAGTGATCATTGACAAAAGACCTAAGCCAGCAGGAGCCAGACATGAGGGGAAATGACTAGCATGACCTTTTCCATCAGATTATGGCATGCCCCTAGCGGGATGCAGCTAGGTAAATGGAGTGGGACCCCTAAAAATGAAATGCATAAAGAGTTTTGATCTCTAACGGAGGACTGACAAGATCGACTCTAACACTACCCATGGTAAGTGTGAAAATGATAAAATTTAAGAGATGGTGTGATCTTGAGTGGAGATTTGACTAAGTATGATTGAATAAAGATATATCAAGTGTAAAAACTAGATATATAGGAAGAAAATCAAATCGGCGAGGAGAGTCACCGCAACGATGACCATCAGTGAAAAAACAAAGAAATTGATGTGACACTTGTGAAAGGAAAATTATAACTTAAAACAACACTTCTACAAGCTAAAATATGTTGAAACACTAGCAACCATGAAGAGAAAAAAGCAAAACAACACTCACACAAGCGAAATGACAAAAAACGATAGAAAAAGTGATAAAAGGTGATAAAATCAAATCTCACACAGAAAAGTGACAACAAACGCACTGAAGGTTCCTTGATCTCCTCAGGAATGCTAGAGATCCAAGATCATATGTGCAAATGAGCTCTAGAGGTGTCGATTAACTAGATTTGAGGAAATGAGGGTTTATGACGTGCATGCATAAAATCAAGGAAATGCGACACTTGGCAGAAGTTTCTAATAATAACATTGTGCCACTTTCAGGAAACTAATAATGGATCCCTACTTCCTGGGATGCTTTTTTCCCTTTAGTTTCCTTGATTTTCTGGGGAAACTTGCCATGCATGTTTCCGAGAAATACTACACAATTCTAGGGAACTGGGCAACTTTTTGGCTTAATGCATTACATAGTTTCTGAGCTTAGTGCTGGGATGCCTTCCATGACTGTACAATTTATGAGCTCAAGGATAACTGCTAATTTGAACTATGCAATTCCAATCATCAAGGCTAACTGCCTTTAAGAATTGCACAATTTCTTGAGGCAAGCCCAGAACTGCTATGTGACGAAGTCAGGAGGTTAGCTTGTGACTTAGAAAGATCAGTTAAGTGTGAAAAAAAGTGAACATAACCGCAAATGAAAAGGATAAGACTCAATCAAAGCATGAATACTTGATAGCAGTGAAAGATAAGCTCCTTTGAAAAGAAGGATAAGCTCTCTGAATGAATCTTGTCTCATGCAAAACTGGTCTCACCCTTCCAGAATTATTTTTCAATTCATTAATTACCAAAACTTCCTCACTTAGTCTGAGTTAAAGACATAGTCCCTTCCATCCTCTTCATCGGTGACACACTAACCAAGCCAAGTCAAACTGAGTTGTTTCGATTGGGGATGGGGAGTATATAAATGCACAAATAAAATAATTTGTCAAAGTCGTAGTTTAATCTTTGGTGTTGCTCTGTTGCTAGCAGACCTGGACAGTACCCCAATGAAGTCACTTCAGGAAAACAAACATTGCTTCGCTACCAACGAGCCTAGACAGTACCCCGACAAAGTTGCTTGGTTCACCTCTCTGTGCAGGAAGCATTTCTCTTCTTTCGCCCCTTATTTGTTTCCCTTTTTTTTAATTTTTAATTTGTGTTTAGAGAACTGTGCATAAGCACTTATTTATTTCATGGGGCGGAAGAGGGATCCTGACTTACTGAGAGTAGAAGAGGATGTACCTTCAGATGAAGGTAAGGATGTTTATATACACCTTTGTGATACTTGTTAAGGTTTTCATCCCCTTCTTACTCTACTCAACTAGGTTGACAAGGATTAACTGAAAAAAACTCGATTAGAGTAGGTGGTACTAGTTAAAATCCAAACATCGTGATTTCAATGCGATTTTCTCCGAGAAGGAACGTATTTTCCATCAGAGTATCATCGACTAAAAGAATGAAATATCCACTCAAAGGAAATAATTGACAGAAAACCAAGTGTTGATAGTAGCACAACCTCTTCTTGGATTTGACCATGCTTGCTTCAGAAGCCAAACACATTTTCATGCAGAAACTAACCTATAGTTGAAAAACAAAGAAAAGAAAAGGAGCAGAATGAAAAAAATGAATGTAAATAAAATAAAAGAAAATAATAAAGAAAAGAAAAACACTACTCATAATCCTAACCTAAGCAAAGCATAGGCCAAACTCACATGAAGTGATACTTCCAATGCAGCCACCGACACATTGGCTGGCCTATGTAGGCGAGGGAATGCATGTCAAGAAAGATATGCAAGCAAATCAGTAAAAAAAAGAAAAATAGGACAATGCAAACCAAAATGTTCAAAATTTGAATATACACATAGAACGTAAAAGAGAAAAGTGCATGAAAGACATTTGGCTATTATATCATGGTGTCTCAACACACTGCGAGTAAAATACATACAATCACAAACTTTCGAACTACAAAGACGAGTAGACATAAAAAAAGAAGAGAACTTTCGTTTTGCGACAATGCTCGCCACATATGACTCTTCCAATTATTGAGCGATAAGATCATGTAATATAGATGGAGGATGTGACAAATGTAAGACAAAATGATTTTTAATAGGTGCGATAGAGTGATGAGGGGTCTCGAAAGATTCAACACTATTCTGATCGAAAGAAAAACTATCATCAGGACTATTGAGAACCTATCATAGGGTAAAAGTGGTAGTTTAGGATTTACCAATCTAGGCTTAAAAATACACAAATGAAGAAGGATAAACTTCAAGGATAAGATATAAGACCTCTAGAGCAGGAATTCAAGATCTTTATTGATGCTAAACGGTTAAAACCACCTTAGAAGTTTCTGGAAGGAGAAGTTTCATAATTTTTTATTTTTCCCGAAATTACAGAACCATTGCACTTGAAGGTGCTTAGTTATGAAACCTGCAACCATTGCAGGTGAAGTGCATGACACTTGAGGGCCCAAAACATAGTTTTTGAGCTGATTGAGCTAAAAACTCATAATTTTTTCGAGAGGTAATTCTTAGGGCTTTGAAAAAGGATAATGACAAGGTGTCAAGGATGTTGATTGATCTATTTTTTAGTCCATTTAATTGGATGCGACAAAATGACCTATAACACAAACCTCTACAATAAGGTCGAGAAGAATAAACCTGTGATTCTATTGTTGTATGTTGATGACTTATTTCTAATAGGCATGGAGCATTTGATTATTTGGTGTAAGAGGGAGCTAAATTTCAAATTTGAAATGAAGGATCTTGGATTAATGCACTATTATTTGGGGCTAGAAGTATGGAAAAATCTCGACAAATTATTTCTTGGTCAAGGAAGACATATTATCAAGATCTTTCAATAGTTTGGTATGATGGATTGTAAGTCACAACCGAATTCCATGGTTACAAATATGATAAATCTAAGAAACTTAGAGTATGACTTGATAGATCCATTAATGTACTGAACACTAATTGGATTGCTAATGCATCTAATTAATATCAAGTCAGACATTTGCTTTGCATTGAACACATTGAGCTAGTTCCAAATGGAATGTAAACATGATCATTAAATTGTAGCAAAGCACATACAAAGGTACACGAGCAAAGCACATATAGAGGTACTTGCGTGGTATGATTGACTGTGGTTTGAGATATGTCTCAAATGATAATATTTAACTATAGGGTTATACAAATTCAGATTGGGTAGGGAGTGCCAAAGATAGAAATAGTACATCTGAAGGTTGCTTCAATTTGGGCTCTGCTGTGATTTTGTGGATGAGCAGGAAGTAGAAATCTGTCGCACTAAGTACTGTTGAGGTAGATTATATTGTTGCTATCTTAGCGAGTTGTGAAGAAGCGTGGCTTCAAAATTTACTCGTGGGTTTGTTTGATCATGTGCTGAAGCCGATCGTAATATATTATGATAATCAAAGTTGTGTGAGGCTGATAGAGAATCCAATGTTCCATGATAGGTCGAAGTGTGATGCCCCATAATAATAATAATAATAAAATAATAAATAAATAAAATAATATTAATATATAAGTAAATAAATCATAAATAAAAAAGAAAAAATAATAATAATAAATAATGAAGAAAATATAATAATAGTAAGTAAATAAAATAATAAATAATAATTAAAGTTCTAAATAAATATCTATATAAATAAATTATAAAAATAGTAGGAATAAGTAAAGTTAACAAAAAGTAAAAAGGAATAAAATAAGAAAGAGTTAAATTAAGAAAAATATTGGATTAAAGTAAAACTTAAAACAAAGAAATAGAAGTTGGGATGTTGATACATGGATTGTGTGCATGTGGATCCCCTTCTAATTCCTTTCTATTTTTGGAACCATTTGTTTTATTTAATCGACGAAAAGAGGATGAGAAGAGTATTCACTATTTTGGAAGAAGAGTGTGGTGAGACATTTGATTCCCCGACAATAGTAATTGATTTAGGTCTCGAGGTGGCCAACTGTAGAAAGATTATGTGCATTTGAGCCTACAGTTGGGTGACGAGTCGTCTCCAAAAACTTTGTTGTGGTTAGCGAGATTCAAATAATGTTTCACTCTGAAATAAAAAGTAAGGAATCTCGTTGCTACAAGTAAGTCGCATTTGCTCGTGTTTTTTTTGCTGGAAATTCTATGCTAATTAGTTGAATAATTGTGTGTTAACTATTAATCAGATAAATTGATGTAATTAGTTGTATATTTTAATTTGGGGTTATTACTTGTAGTATAAGAACGAGATTCAACACTATAAAACCTCTAAATAAAATTTGAGAAAAATAATACTTAATTAAATTAATCAATAATTTTCCTTTAATGATGTGAAGGAATTTAAACAAAATAATTTTACCTTTAATGATGTGAAAATGAATTTAAACAATATAGATTTGAAAAAATAAATACAATAGTTAAGTTTTCTTTATTTAAATTATTTTACATATGGACTCACACAACTTTAGGATTTTAGTTGTTGAATGCTCTAAGGATCGTGAGTGTTATTATAAATATATGGGTTTTGGAGATGTTATGGACTCACCTTTCTTTAGGGGTGTTAGCTTTTAAATGTTCGATGGTTTTTTGAAGATTAATACAAACATAGTGACTTTAGAAGTGTTTATGTGAAATTCCATTGTTAATTCTAAATATATATATTCTTTATAAAAGAAAATAATAATATCCTTTATTTTTAAATTAATAATATATATTTTTCATAAAGGATATATATATATATATATATATATATATATATATATATATATATATATAATTCTTATTTTTTTTAATAAGCCACTTTAAATGTTATCTAGTTAAATACATTGGCCGATTTTCAACTTTGTTGGACTTTTGTGTTATGGTTTCATGATTAATTATTGTAAAGATTTTTTTTTTTTAATTATTATATTTATTTTCTTTCTTTATTTCCACAACAGAAAATTTCAAGAACCCATGGCGCACAAGATGAAGACCATGGAGGATCTCATCGAGGAGGGAAATACTAAAGTTCTTGCATGACTCATAAACATCCTCTCTCTCGCCTACTTCTTATCATGAGAAACTTGGTAACTCAACCACACATAAAAATCAAATATATATAGAGAAATTGGTTCTTCATCGATGGGTGCAACTTCTTCTCACTTGTCCAATTTCACTGAAGATTGATAAGGGGACAACTATTTTGAATATAGGCAGGTGGTACTCACAAACAAGCTATTAAATTAACTTCCATTGAGAAATATTTTTTTTCCTACCATGTTAATTTCGGTGATTGTAGGGAACCACAAAGTGTAGTTACAAATATTTAATAGTAGTGGAGTGGTCGACAAATATATCTACTAGTGTTTAATACTCTAACATGCAAATCTAACAATGATTAGCTTATAATTACTGCCCTCCAAACACAAGATCCAAACATTATCTAGATGAAATATTGGCTATCCCGAGAGTATCACTGTCACTTGTGAGAGTAAAACTTGAGATCTGTGGCTAGCCAATTTTCCACTTGTTGCTAAACCTGAAGTTCATGTTCATGTCTAGAAAAATCCAGTAATCTTGCACAGTCACATAGGACAACTGCCCAATAAGAAAATAAAAAAAATAGTGATGAATTATCAGCCACAAGAATGCATTTTGAAACTGAAGCAATGGTGATATACCAGAAATGCAAGGTGTCATTTCAACCATATAGGTTGGGTGGTCGTGGGACCAGGAAATATAACAATAATAACCAGGAAAAATAATAGGTGCAGGTTGTTCAAGAATCTAGGGAATCTATGTTATAATGAGATTCTTATAGCAATGATAACAATTTGTGAAGTACTTTTACTTTTCTTATTTAGACAACCTTATTCTTCTTCTTATTATTGTATGTTCTCTTACTTCATCAAACAATTACGGAAACACAAGAGACAAGAGCACAAGACATTGGCTCTCAACCAGGGAAAAACCTCTCTCTCCTAGAGAGGAAAAACCTTCTGCAAATTTCTCTTATTGAAGCTTCAAATGACAAATGATAAACCCTAGACCCTTGACAAGAAGATCCTCCAAGCACAAGTCAAGCCTTTTTCTTTTGCAACACTTCGTCCTACTTCTTTTGGCACTTCGTCCTCCCACTATGTTCTTCTTTCGACAACTGATAACGACCCTAGTTATGCTTTCCCTAGAAGAGATATTTCTCTTTGTTCCTTTGTTTGAGATGTAGACTTCCTCACTTAGGAAGAGGACCTTATTCTTTCCCAATCAAGCTCTTCCTTTTGATATAGTTGCAGATCTGCTGTAGCATTAGTGTGGCCCTAATTCTTCGCACGTGTGAGGGGATATCTTCAAGAAAATGGTGTTTGATTCCTTCTCTTTCCTTCCCTTGAGTAGTCTCCTTCTTCTCTTGAGTAAGAGGCCTAATAAGCACTCATTTCTAGCCCAATTAAGTCTCTTTCAAGGACTCTAATAGGAGGATTGTTATGACAGCAGAATGAGCTTCCCTTACTTCAGACATGTGACTGTAATAGGCCCTAAAACAACCTTCTAAAACTTAGTTTTGTTCCTCCCTTCTTCACTGCACTAGAGGCTCCTTCCCTTGAATTTTTCGTACCCTTTTATCTTCTTCTCCTTCAAAGATTTCAGAGATGAATTGCTACATATTGGGGAGGTCGAATGACCCTTTCTATAGGAGTCTACCCCTCCTATTAGGCCGGATTGAGGCCAACTTGATAACTTGAGGCCGATTTGATATCTATAATTCGAATTGCTTCCTCTTATGATGCCGACATATGGAGGAGGCTTGGGACTTTTCTTGAAGGTCTTCCTTTGACTCTAATACATATTTTTACATGGTGTAACAAGCCCATAAAGGTCTTCAACAAATACATTGATTCTTTGACTTCCTAGAAGCACTCAAACATGTTATTAACCTATTCAATGAGCAAGAAACTCATTGTTATAAATGATTAAAATAATATTTCTTTTCTTTTACAAGTTCAAAGATCAAAATTACATCTATGAATACGGAACCTAGTTACACTTTCTTCAACACTCCCTCTTAACTAGGGAGGTATTCATAAATCATTTACAAGGAAATTGGACATTTTCAAATTATGAAGAATTCACATAAGAGAAATCGGATTGGCAATCCATATGTTATAGCATCATAGTAACCAACATTATTTCCACAATAAGGCCTTGACTCGAAAATCTATCTCTCAGTAGATCATAGCACAATATTCATGAGACCAATGACTATATACACGTTCATTATTGTCTCTCAAGGTACATACCCACCCGGGTGTTCACTGAGTATGACCTTCTAGGACTATTCTTATCTTGGGTTCCCAACCCTCAAAGAATATCGATCGTCTTGCCTACTCTTATATTGGATGCCCTACATATCCTCAAAGAGTATTGGATGCCAGATGATTACCCAATCCTTCCATTGTTTCTTCCCAAGTGAAGACAAGAATGTTGTGTCTATATCTCCCTCTTAACTAGGGAAGATATGCCCATTCATGTAAAGGAATGTACCTAAGTTCCCTCTAACTAGGAACTTGCCCAAGCTCCCTCTTAATTAGGGACTTGTCAGAGATTCCTTTTAACTAAGGATTCTCCTTTTCATCAACAACTTCTTCTTCTTGGGTCCTTCAATTGCTTGATCACTTTATTTCCTTGATGTCATGAAATTCAGTTGAGCTTCTTCCTTATCGGGCATCAACCATTGATCACTTTCCTTCTTAGTTTTCCATGTCATTCCTTTCTTCATGGAAAGTAGCCTTCTTGATACATGTCTATAACTTTTTCATATAACTACTTCTTTCTAGAATTTTCATCCACCACATGAATGCTAGTTGTAGTTGCACTTACAATTCTTGTTCTAGTAGCCCTGCATGACTTCATTTAGATATTATTAAAAAATTAAATCAAATAGTACCTTATGAGATGAATTTCCATCATGACATATTTTTGGCTTGAATCATCAACATCCTATAGATTTTTACATCTCCAAGGTCTTTCCAAGTATCAAGGGTCCTTTGATCTTTTTCTTCCTTTGTCAGAGTTCTCGTTCCTTCTTTTGGGAGATGCCTTCAAAAAATATGTTAGATGAAAATTATTAGTGTCCATGTTGCCTTTTTATTCCTGATATCTTTTCTCATACGCTTCTTCCAACCACCTCATACTTCATATGAGGTCATTTCTCATGTTTTCTTTCATGAGTGTGTGCATATCTTTAATGAAGGAGATCTATTATTGACCATGCTTCTAGAGCACTTCCCCATGCTTATGAAAAAAATGATGACTTTAAACTGAAAAATATAGATACAATGACTATGTTGCTAGAGAAATTCCCATGCTACCACTGATGACATGGATAACACATAGATGCATACATACCTTATATTTGTTCTTTCCTTTATCATCTCAGCTTCCTTTTACAACTTCCCAGATTGAGATTATCTCAACCTCCTTTGCTTTCCTACATCTTTCTTAGCATGCATATCATTCTTTCTTGAGTCCCCATCTGCCCTTTTTGAAAGCCATGAACCTTCTATTTGAAGATTCCACTGGAGGATCCTAGTATTCCTCATCTTGCAAATGCTCGTTCTTGTTGATAATAGTGGTCTTCAAAGATTTGATCATGATCATTCCTTTATGCATTTCAATAGCTACATCCTTCCTACATGAATATGTTTATCTGAGCTATCTCTACATAATGCTCCTTTATTCATGAGGACGCCATTTTTATAAATAAGGCATTTTGTCCTACTTTTACATGTTCCTATGATACCCAACACCTTTAAAGAAGACTTATGTGAAGAAGTTGATTTTAATCGTAGTAGAGATCTAGAGGGTCCTCCTTTTTCTTCTTCTTCTCTTCTTCTTTCACTTCTTGGGTAATGTTGTCTTCTTCTCTCTTCCTCTTATTGATGTCCTTCTTAAATTTGGGATAATACCTCTTATAGTGGCCATACTCTTGACAGCTAAAGCATTGGAATTTCGACATATCTCTTTTACCTCTTCTTTGGGGACCAAACTTGCCAAATTTTCCTTTTCTCTTAGACATAGCAACAAATATCCACTCCTTTGATCCCACATCATCTTTGGCTTTGAGTCTAGTCTCCTCAATTTTCCATAGAGACCAAAGTTCATTCAGTGGGGTAGCTTCCTTTTTGGCATATATACTTGATGTGAAGTTTCCCCATTTCCTAGGTAGAGCATTGAGTACTACAATTGCCATTTCTCTATTAGAAATAACTTCTCCTAGACCTTGTAGTTAATCTCTCACCTCAGAGATCTTCATGAAGTAAGGAGCTATTCCTTCTTCCTTGGATATCTTCATCTTATATAATTTATTACGCAATGATATCACTTCTCCAGTTATACTAACTGATAATAACTCCGCCAACTTATCATAGATTTCTTTAGTTGTTTCAAGTTTGGAAACCTAAGGAATGAGAGAGTCCTTAATGGATTCTTTCAAAATCCTTTGAGCTCTCGTCTCATCCTTATTATACTTTACTAGAGCTTGAGTTTTTTCCTTAGCAGGAATAGTGATACTCCCTTTGATGTAGTCCAGAAGATCATTCTCTTTGAGAAGTAGATCAATTCTATTTTTCCATGTAAGGAAATTAGTAGTCCTAACCAATTTGTTGCTTCCTTGCAAAAATACATTTTTATGTGTTAAGAAGAGGACATAAAAAACACTTACTTGAAAGTGTTGGTGATGAAGAGATCTTGCTGCTTCCTTGAAGATTTGATGATTTTCCTCGGATCTTAGAGCTATTCAAATTGCTTCCTTCAAGGTGCCTTTTGAGAGATTTCTTGGTGATGAGAAATTCCCAATGTGTAGAGGCCTTCAATGATGAAACTTGATCTAGAGTGCTTTAGTTTTGAAGATGATGACTTCTTCTTGAATGAGCCTTCTTGTGGATGGCTTTAGATGGAAGTCTTTCTTCTTTCATTGTTCCCAAGATGGTAGTCCTTCTTGATGGATATAGGAGAGGAGATGATAATCCTCCTTGTCTTTGATGGATCTAATGCTTCAACCTTTCTTGATCTTTGGTGCTTCACTTCTTCTTATGTGCTCTTGAGATGCCCTTCCGTGATGACTCACCTTAGCTCTGATACCATGTTGAAGAATCTAGTGCATCTATGTTATAATGAGATTCTTCTAGCAATGATAACAATTTGTGAATTACTTTTACTTTCCTTATTCACACGTTCTTCTTCTTCTTATTATTATTGTATTTTCTCTTACTTCATCAAACAGTTACCAAAACACAAGAGACAAGAACACAAGACATTGGCTCTTAGCCAGGGAAAAACCTCTCTCTCCTAGAGAGGAAAGCCCTTCTACAAATTTCTCTTATTGAAGGTTCAATTGACAAATGCCAAACCATAGGCCCTTGACAAGAAGATCCTCCAAGCACAAGTCAAGATTTTTTTCTTTTGCAACACTTCGTCCTCCCACTATGTTTTTATTCCAGTAACTGATAGTAGCCCTAGTTATGCTTTCCCTAGAAGAGATATTTTTCTTTGTTCCTTTGTTTGAGATGTAGACTTCCTCACTTAGGAAGATGACCTCATTCTTTACCTAATCAAGCTCTTCCTTTTGATATAGTTGCAGATCTGATGTAGCAACAGTGTGGCCCTAATTCTTCACACTTGTGAGGGGATATCTTCAAGAAAATGGTGCTTGATTCCTTCTCTTTCCTTCACATGAGTAGTCTCCTTTTCTTGAGTAAGAGGCCTAATAGGCACTCTTTTATAGCCCATTTAACTCTCTTTGAATGATTGCAATAGGAGGAATGTTATGACAACAAAATGAGCTTCCATTCCTTTGCACATGTGACTGTAATAGGTCCTAAAACAACCCTATAAAATTTGGTTTTCTTCCTTCCTTCTTTGCTGCACTAGAGGCTCCTTTCCTTGATTATTTATGTACCCTTTTCTATTCTTCTCCTTCGCATATTTCATAGATGAATTGATTCATATTGGAGAGGTCGAATGGCCCTTTATATAGGACTATGCCCCACCTATTAGGCCAACTTGATCTCTATAATTCAAATTTCTTCCTTTTATGATGCTGACATAAGGAGGAGGCTTGGGAATTTGCTTAGAGGTCTTCTTTTGACTCTAATACATATTTTTACATGGTGTAACAATCACATAAGGGTCTTCAACAAATACATTGATTCTTTGACTTCCTAGAAGCACTCAAACATGCGCTTGACCTATTCAATGAGCAAGAAACTCATTGCTATAAATGATAAAAATAATATTTCTTTTCTTTTACAAGTACAAAGATCAAACTTACATTTATAAAGACTGAACCTAATTACACTTTCTTCGACACTATTTAGTATATATTTCTTTAAATACATCATTCAAATAAAATCAACTTTATCAAGTTAAGGTAAAATGATAAAACTAATTGTTTCCTAGTACACTCATATACCAATCAATTTAATAAACAAATATGCGTTGAGTTTTCTTCCATGGCTCCAGGATGGATCTAGCCCCGTCATTACTTCGCTAAATGATTTCTGATAGCGAAATTCCTCCCCTACTCTCATTTCCAAGAAAATTAATTCTCACATCTTTCGCTGTTGAATAAATCCTATCCATAATAGAAAAATAACATAAGAATATTCTCAATGGAGTGTTTTTTCTTTATATAAATTCTGTTGTGATGTGTGAACAATATTCACCACAATCTTGTCAAAACTTCAGTGTTGAGTGAAAGAAATTTTCTCTAATAAATATTATTAATTGTCTTTACAAATATAATGTAATATGGGTTTTTAATAAATTAATAAATAATTAATAATAAAAAGGGATAAGTTCATCAAGAAAAATAGTGTGATGTTGAAATTGCCCAATCCTACCCATGTAAGCTCTCAAAAGAACAACCATGTCATTACGAACACATGCAAGTTATCATGAATATGCCGTGGAAAACAAAATATTGGTTACCAATATTAGTGTAACCATTTATTCTTATAGAAATTACATAGGTATAGTTTAATGATTCTTTGGTAATATGTGCTATATTGGTAGGTAATACTTTAGTTACTTAATTAACTAAGGGTGGCATATGAGTTAGGCGCATATTTTTATAATTATGTATTTTATTATAGAATTGTATATTTTTATTTAATATTATATTAGATAATATTTTAATAAAATTAAAATATCACTTAAAATTTATAGTTTTATGTTAATAAATAATTAATATAATGAATAAATAATACAGTAAGACATAAATATTATTGTTATCGGTAGTTGTTTTGGTATCTTTTAATAATAATAAAAAGAAAAAAAAAGGAAAAGCATATATATATATATGGAAAATTTGAATTAAGATATTATATATAATTTATAACTCTATATTAAGTTTATGAGTTATAATTTTTTTTATAATTAATAATCATTTCAATATTTATATATATTATTAGTTTTTTAATATTATATAGAATTGTTATAATGTAAAAATTTTATGTATAGAAATAGAGGATTTGTAATGATTAGTAGTATTGGTTTAAAGAAATCAAATTAGATTTAAATTAGCAATGGATTGAGGTTTATTAATTTTAGGTTAGATGAATATTAGTGGTTTTTAATAAGTAGCGATGATATGTTTGTGATATTAAATATATTAGATGATTAATTTATTTTACAAAATCTTTATTGAATTTATTGACTTCTACTTAGAGTTACATTTAGTTATGGTATCCTTTGCATGCATTATTAGTGACAAGAAGATAGTAGGAAACTAATCGTAGATGGATAAACCATTAATATAATAAGAAGTTGGAAAGATAACTACGTCCATTGGGGCTTAAGAAATTATGTTAATAAATAATTAATAATAATAAATAAATAAGATAGTAAGATATAAATATTATTGTTATTGGTAGTTGTTTTGGTATCTTTTAACAATAATAAAAAAAGAAAAAGAAAAGCTTGAACATATATATTTTTATGGAAGATTTGAATTAAGATATTATATATAATTTATAACTTTACATTAAGTTTATGAGTTATAATTTTTTATGATTAATAAATCATTTCAATATTTTTATATATTATTAGTTTTTTTTAACATATAGAATTGTTATAATGTAAAAATTTTATGTAGAAAAATGGAGGATTTGTAATGATTAGTAGTATCGGTTTAAAGAAATCAAATTAGATTTTAAATTAGCAATGGATTGAGGTTTACTAATTTTAGGTTAGATGAATATTAGTGGTTTTTAATGAGTAGCGATGATATGTTTGTGATGTTAAATATATTAGATGATTAATTTATTTTACACAATCTTTATTGAATTTATCGACTTCTACTTAGAGTTACATTTAGTTATGGTATCCTTTGCATGCATTATTAGTGACAAGAAGACAGTAGGAAACTAATCGTAGATGGATAAACCATTAATATAATAAGAAGTTGGAAAGATAAGTATGTCGACTGGGGCTTAAGAAATAAAGGAAAGTTTATGTGATTGATACACAATATGTGTGTGTGTGTTTTTGTAAGCAAGCATATTTAAATTATGTTAACATGGGAAAAATACATCATTTATAATCTCAAGAGCATAGTATTCAGAGCATAGGGGGACTAAGTCTCTCACCCGTCAGGAACCTCTGCCTTTGAGCGAGGAAACCAGAGAGAAAGCCCAAAAATTATTTGCCCATGGATGAGGAAACTAGAGCTAAAGTCTTTGAAACAATTTACATCTAGAATTGAGTTGACAAAAATCAAAATTTGAAACAATGAGCCTAGCAACTCTGTGCCATTAACTTGCAAATCGAATCAAAATGCCAAGAGCCACTGAATTGAAGTGTGTCATAGAATCCGAGATGCTAACACTTGCCTGTGGAGGGGCTACACTAGAGTTACATAAAGGCGATGTTGAGCACTTCCTTGAGTCTATGTGCTGCTAAAGTCTTGGAACTTCTTTGAGAATACAACACCCATAGGGGCTGGGATGGAGGGGTGAGGAGGGGGGAGCATAAAAAAAATAGGGTGTCAGGACATGAGGGGGAGGGGGATGAGCCATCAGAGCTCAGGCGGCAGGAGGCGAAGACAAGCCCACAAGAGGGGAGTGTGAAGGCGAGACAACATGTGAGGAGGAGATGGCATGTTCAGAGGAAAATCAATTTTCAAATATCTAGTTAGATGCTTGAGGGAGGAGGTGGAGTGGTTGTGGAAGGTAGAGAGCTCAATAATCCACCCTATAGCTCTCGATTTCTCCTTCTCACTCTCCTTGAGCTGGAAAGCAAGAATTTTGTGGAGAGCCTAGAGCATTGGTTGACCTTGGTTTGTTTCTTCCTCCTCTATATCCAGCACCTGACGCCTAATGTGGGTTGGGATTCCAAAATCAAGCAAAGTTACGATGAAGGAGTTGTAGAAGGTGGTGGAGGGGCATCAACAACCCCTTCCTTTGTCGGGTCAACAACCATGACCTATATCATGATTGATGGCAAGGTCATAGAGGTCAACAGATGCGGAGCGAGAGTTGGGGGAAGTAGAGGAGGCCCTGAGTAGGATAATGAGATGAATAAGCTATTGGGAGACAATAGCGTGAACAATTATACACCTAGGCTTGACAAGCAAGAAATCCAAATAGAGGTACGTGGCCATAATTGGCTCGGTGATGTGTTTAAGATTTATTGCTGCCACTTGGAGGGAGGATCATGCCAGGTGGGGAGTGTGACCATTTTTCCTGAGGGGTCATGTCAATCTCTTGTCGAGCACCCAAATCTAGGGAGTGATTGATACCCAATATTAAGAATGTATGGTGGATAAAGTTATGTAGGGAGAAATGGAAAGGAGAAACTTGCAAAATTTATGATGATGATAAATAATGGTAGCTCATGTGATTATGGCCAACTTTGAAT
Source organism: Pinus taeda (assembly GCA_000404065.3). Taxonomy (NCBI): domain Eukaryota; kingdom Viridiplantae; phylum Streptophyta; class Pinopsida; order Pinales; family Pinaceae; genus Pinus; species Pinus taeda. The sequence continues at coordinate 88,519 of APFE031285329.1, read as the reverse complement.
GATGAGATGATAAAAAAAGAAGAAGAGTGCTAGATAGATACTTAAGGTGGTTGAGTGGAAGTGTCATAATAAGGGTAATAACTAAAAAAGAAGGGAAAACATATTTTAGAACATAATGGAAGATTTTGGAATAATCATATCTTGGCACTCTAAATGTATCCCTTAAATGAACAACTTGGTGGAAAATGATCATGGAATCATAGAATTATCTCCATATGGGAACATGATGAGAATCACTATATGGTCTATTTAAGGATGATGCATACAAGGAATAAAATATTGGCAATCAAGTAATGAAGTTGAATAATTATGCTAATAATGAAGGTCATTTTGAAGGAACTTGGAACATATGATAACATAGATTAAATAAGTAAATCCATAATAAAATTGATCAATTGAAAGAGATAGGTTGTGGGCATGACAACATCTACAATAGTTTTTTCCTCTAATGGAAGAGCCACATTGTAAATTTTTCCATAGGTGACTAACCATATGATAAATTATGGATATCAAGATGTATGATTAAGCATTTATATTCTTTTGATGCCTTAAAACAATAAATGATAAGTGGATTATATTTGATAGTCACCTTAGTGAATTTATATATAGGGTATTATTCAAGTTGGGGAATAGTAACAACATTTTCAAAGTGTACCAATTTTATGCATTTAAGAGAGGAGGAAAAGAAACCACAATATTTGGAGGTGAGACATTAAAGCCAATTTGATAATATGTTTTTTAAATTGAACGAAGTGAAGAAGTTTCCATTGTTTAAGCTAGTAGACATGAAAAATTAGGGAATTGAGTCTAGGAAAAAAATAGATTATATCTATGAATATCTGGTAGGAGGAAGTGAAGGGATGTTTCTATCAAGAAGAAAGTTCTCTTAAGGATATTTATGAGTGGACTGAGCAACATGATTGGTAACGGTCATAACTATGATCTACATAGTTTAAAAGTGTCAAGATAGGAAGTTGAGAATGCTCATAATTGAGGAATGACTAGTGATAAACTAGGAAAATGTTTAAAGGTTTAAATGGTCAAAATAATAGTTGAAGTATAAGAAGGAATGTTGCTAGAAATTTTATAAGGAGATCTCTGAGAAGGATTGTGTACATATTTAGAAAAGAACTGAGAGTCAAATCATATAGGTTGTACTTGAATGATTTGCACTCATTGTTTCATGAGTAAGACTTCATGTAGAGAAACTTGTCAATTTTTGTTCCTGTAGTGTTAAAAGATGTTATTTCCACAAATCACCACACATTTAAAAATTTCATGGACAATGATGGTAGTAGTGTTTCCAACTGTTTCAAATTCTAAACTAAATATAGTATTTAACGAGCGAAAATTAAAGTAGAAGAATCTCTTGTCCAATTGGAAGAAGGGTGAATCTACGATAAAGAGATCAAGTGATTTGAGTTAGGAACTAAATGAGATAAGAAAATATTTTTTAGGATGAAAAATGATAGTTACACAAGTGATGGATAAATCACTAAGGGACAACAAGCCCTCATACAGGTGGAATAAGCTGACATAATACTTAAATAAGGACAACCTAATGTATGTGTGCCATTTGGATAAGCAAAATATGTATAGTGACCATGGAATTTTAATTTGATATTGTTGATTTAAAGAATGATTGTACAATAGGTAATACCTTAACAATGAATTTGACTAGAATTTCCTTGTGTAAAGAAGAATACATGATGAGAGATTAAGGCTCAAGATGATGAGGCTCATTTGAAATTTAATGATATACTTAAATCAATATACCTATGATGTAAATGGTTATCTTCCTAGTTGAAAGAAGTGGAGATGATTATTGAAAATTAATTATTATCTTGGTGAAAACATGGTACTAATAGTATTGGTGAGATAGCCTAGATCCTAGAGGGATGCTGAATAATCTTGTTTCATAATTGGTGTTCATTGTTTATATAAGCAAATGAAATTGATTCATGATAAGAATGCATATAGTGTATTATTGCTCTATATTTGTTATGTATTATGATGATTCTCATAATTATGATGTTATGATATGATGTTATACTAACATGTGTTTATTATGCGATGCCATGATATCTCTTTGTTACAAATACATTGATGTTGTAACTTATGATGGTATTTCAGGATGCGAAGCATGTGGTTATTGCATGTAAATTTTATGACATGCATGAGCATGTAATTTTTACTATTCAAAATGTGTGATAATGATGTTGTATACTCATGATGGATATCATATGCATGATGTGGCATATGAATGATTATTTATGATGTTATGATTATAACTAAGGTATTGGTTGCATGTTGCGATGTGGTGATTGACATGAAATCCACGAATAGGCCAAGAGGGTCAGTTTATTTGATGATCTCGAGGGAAACCATACTTGCGAGGGAGAATATGTAACGCCATATGAGTTGGGGACAAACTCAATCAATACTACATATGCCACTGGTTCCTTTTTTTGGTATAACTCTTGAGGGGCTATGGGACCATCTTGAGGAGGCTAAGTGCCTCATATTAGATTGGGATGCCAAAGTCTAGTGGGGGTGTAAGGAATTCAATGCCTGGGTCTATGCACCTTAGCAAGCATGGAGGGAGTGGGATAGCCTTGTGAGATGTCCAAATTCATTGAGTACTAGGACTGGTTGCCTGCCTTGGGGTAGATGAGGTCTAAGCCTTGGGGCCAAAATTGGGCTATGGTATAGACCGATGAGGCTTTATTCCTAGTTCCAAAATTTGGGAAAAAGGACAAAGATTCCTTGGGATTTCCTTGGTGATGTGTGAACTTTTGATGCCTGCTGGTGTACTAGTTCAACAAAGGGTGCGGGGAAACATGAAGTAATAAATAACTAGATAAAAATAAATTAAAAATTTAAATGATTCAACTTAACTTCAGGACAAAGTTTCTTAAAGAGGGGGGAGTATGTAATGTCTCATAATAATAATATAATAATAATAATAATAATTATAAATAAATAAATAATATTAATACATAAATAAATAAATAATAAATAATAAAGAAAATATTGTAGAAATTTCACCGTAGATTAAACTGATTATGCAATGTACTAAAGAAAAATACTTAATCTACTTCTACAATCAAACATGCAGAAACTTAATTGATTTTGAGCAAGATCAAATAGAACACATATAATAGAGAAGAAGATTCAATCACACATGAAACACAAAAGAATACTCTGGGGAAAGCCTCGGCTAAAAACCATGCTATTTGTATTATCATACAAGTGGAAATATCTCAGGATTACACAAAGATTTAGCTCACAAGCTATCCAGATCTCAGTACAATCCCTCACTGCTGCTCATAGACATAATAGACAACACATATACCTTCCTTCATTCCTCCAAGCCTCCTATTTCCTTCCGTAGTTTCTCTTGGGTCCTCAAGCTCCCACTTGTGTGTAATAATCCCTCACAAACTGCTCTAACCTCTGAAATAACTGCGCAATCCCGAAGGAGTGAATTCCTTCTGCATGAATGAGTTTCCTTTATAGGAAAATTCCTCCAAATGATAATACATTGTCCCTCCCTTTAATCTCAATTGGTTATTTCTCTGAACTGACATGCATGAGTTATTTATGAGATAATATTTAGTTATTTGGAGAACACTAGTTGCATGCATGCATGAATTAAATGACTGAACTCACAATTAGTTCCTCAAACTGTTTGGAACTAATTTAACTGGACTTAACTCAGTTAAATGAGCTAACTAATTACAACTCAAATACAACTCATCCTTATCTCCTTAATTAAGGGATAACTTCCTCAATCAAAGGGATAACTGTTGCATGTCTTCACATAGACTTCATGTTTGATTTTCTCCAACTAATTAACTCAAGATGAATTAATTAATTATTTTTCAAATAACTGTTGAATTAGAATTAATTCGAATTTTAATTCTCAATCTTAATTCAGGGACTAATTAAAATTGGAATATATCCTGAAATGCTATTTATAACAATGCTATTTTTAGCATTTCTATTTTATCATTTCTTGTTGCTATTTTCCACATTGGTACCTGAAATTCTATTTATAGCATTTATTGTTGCTATTTTCAACACTCCCTCTCAACAAGAAAGACATTCAACTCGAACCCGATCCTGAACCTTTGGAATGTTTTGCATGCAACACTTCTCCCTAGTGTTGTTGCTCCAACAACTCTAGAAACAAAAAATATCCAACCTGAATCAGAATGATGCCTCTATCATCAAAGTCTCTGATTCCTATTATCTCTGTCGACTGAAAACTATGCACCTCTGTTCCCTTTAGTATTTGATTGCTCTAGCCTCTGTCACTTTGATCTCTGACTGCATCAATCACACTGATTCCTCCTGCTGCATCCATGCTGTTGCTGGTCCTATCTCCTAGCACTGCACCTTGTCTCATCATGTTGCCCACTGCTGCATTGCAACTCAGTTACTGAGAAGTAAGTAACTAATCTCCCAACTGACCTCCTTGTTGGGCTAAAAACAACCTCTCATGCTGAAGGTTCCTCTGCCACTCACAAGTGCTCCCTCTCTGACCTCTGCGCTGCTACAACAACTCCCCGCATCTTGCACCATTTCACACCTCTCTATGCCATCTTGCACTAGTGCAACACTCCTGTGCCTCTCGCATTGCTGCAACTTGCTAGCTTTGCGCTGTCTTGGGACTCCTGCATTGTAGCTCTCTTTGCCACTCCATCCGCATCCTTCTCTATCCACTTAGCTAGTATTGCTACTCCTCGTCGGGGCTCTCGTAGCAAGGTCTAATCAAAGATGTTGGATACCTCAAGGATCCTACCCCTATTTCAGCCTTCATGGGACTATCACTTCACATCGCTCCACCTCCCACCTGGAGGTATGGATGCATGTGATCCTTCTGCCCACTTGGCTCGAAATTTCCCCTACTGGGGGTCTCTGCATGAGTGGATGCCTCCACTCGGTCTCCTCTCGGCTTCTCTAGTTGTGGCTGCTCCATAATCTCCTGAAGCTGCTTCACCAATTGTGGCTCCTCCACAAATGTCTACGACTTCTTCTCGCACTGCATGTTGAGAGGTAATGTACTCTCCCTCTCAACCACCAAGTCTCCAAAATTTTCCTTGCTCCTCAAGGCTTTGCAAGCATCTTGAACCTCAAGAGCATACAGGTTCTTGACTTGTGAACCGATCTGCTTCACCTATCTCATGGTGATGTGTCTAAGGAAAACCATTCCCTTACTGAAGACTACATCATAGCCTTTGTCTTCCAACATCATGACTGATACCAAGTTCTTCTTTAGTCCCGACACATACTTCACATCTATCAAGGTGATGCGAGCTCCATGCTCCCTCTGAAAAGCAACCGTGCCCACTCCTAAAACACTATACTTTTCATCATTACCCATCTCTATGCACATCTGGAGGTATTTCTCCTCCAAGGTACTGAACAAACTCTTATCGTTGGTCATGTGGAATGAGGCTCCACTGTCAAGAAACCAACCACAACCCATCATTGATGAAACCATGCATGTGATGATGATAAAATCCAATTCGAACTAAGAGGCCAATGCCTCACCTTCAAATCCTTCGGAGGATCCCTTCTTGGATTTCTTCAATGGACAATTAGTTGCATAATGGCCCACCTCATGAAAATTAAAGCATCTCACTTTAGATTTTTCAATCTTGTTCCCTCCATGAGAAGAACTCGATTTGGGATGAGAATCCTTCTCCTTCCCTTTCCTTGCCTTACTCGCTAAGGAAAAATTTTCTTCATCCTCCTTGGATGAAGAACCATCTCTGGTGCTCCTCCTGCATCAAATCCGACCACAATCATTCCCAATCTAGTAGTTTCTCTCTTTCGTTCACTGAGTATTAGTAACTATGCCAGCTCTTAGGAAGACTGAGGAGAGCAAGACTCACCATATCATCATCAGCTGTCGTGATTCCTACACTTCCAAGCTCATTTCTATAGGTGGTGAGCTTGTTTAGATATGTAGAGATCATGTCGACCTTTTCACACTTGATTTTCTGAAGCTTGTTCTTCAGCGCCAATTCCCTCTGGTTGCTGTTGTTCTGATATAGATCCTTCAATGTATTCCACATTGAAAACAGAGTCTCCTTCCCATGGAGACTCGAGACAATATGGTTTTGAACTCCATCTAGAAGAATCCTCCTCACTGTTGCCACACATTTCTTCCATTCCACCAATTACTGACTTGGGGACTTCTTGATCAATGAAGTCCTTCAAACCATTGTCCTCTAATACCGCTTCCATGTGATCCTTCCATGCTATGTAATTTGAGCTGCCATGCAGGGCATACTCGAGTCTCAACCCATTGAACGCCATTGGTGAACTTTGATATGTGATAAGAAATCGATTTTGTACCTCAAACATCGAACTTCTCCCTTCTTTGTATACTATCCTCCGCTTTGATCACCTTTTCTCTAATACCATGTAGAAATTTCACCGTAGATGAAACTGATTATGCAATGTACTAAAGAAAAATACTTAATCTACTTCTACAATCAAACTTACAGAAGCTTAATCGATTTTGAGCATGATCAAATAAAACACATATAACAGAGAAGAAGATTCAATCACACATGAAGCATAGAAAAATACTCTGGGGAAAGCCTAAGCTAAAAACCCCGCTATCTGTATTATCATACAAGTGGAAATATCTCAGGATTACACAAAGATCTAGCTCACAAGCTATCCATCTCTCAATACAATCCCTCATTGCTGCTCATAGACAGAATAGACAACTCAGATGCCTTCCTTTAGTCCTCCAAGCCTTCTATTTCCTTGCGCAGTTTCTCTTGGGTCCTCAAGTTGCCACCTGTGTGTAATAATCCTTCACACACTGCTCTAACCTCTGAAATAACTGCGCAATATTGAAGAAGTGAATTCCTTCTGCATGATGAGTTTCATTTATAGGAAAATTCCTCCAACTGATAGTACATTGTCCCTTCCTTTAATCTCAACTGGGTCTTTCTTTGAACTGACATGCATGAGTTATTTATGAGAGAATATTCAGTTATTTGGAGAACACTAGTTTCATGCATGCATGCATTAACTGACTGAACTCACAATTAGTTCCTCAAACTTTTTGGAACTAATTTAACTAGAATTAACTCAATTAACTAATCTAACTAATTACAACTCAAATACAACTCATCCTTATCTCCTTAATTAAGGGATAACTTCCTCAATCAAAGGGATAACTGTTGCATGTCTTCACATAGAATTCATGTTCGATTTTCTCCAACTAATTAACTCAAGATGAATTAATTAATTATTTTTCAAACAACTGCTGAGACCAAATTCTAATTTTAATTCTCAATCTTAATTTAAGGACTAATTAAAATTGGAATATATCCTGAAATTCTGTTTATGGCAATGATATTTTTAGCATTTCTATTTTATCATTCCTTGTTGCTATTTTCTACACTGGTACCTGAAATTCTATTTATAACATTTCTATATTTAGCATTTCTTGTTGCTATTTTCAACAAAGAATAATAATAATAAATAAACATAATAATGAAGAAAATATATAATAAGTAAGTAAATAAAATAGTAAATAATAAATTGAAGTTCTATATATATATATATATATATATATAAGAATAAGTAAAGTCAACAAAAGTAAAAATGAATAAAATAATAAAGAGTTAAGTTGAGAAAAATATTGAATTAAGTAAAACTTAAAACAAAGAAATACACGTTGGCATGATGACACATGGATTGTGTGCACATGGATCCCTTTCCAATCCCTTTCCATTTTTGGAACCATTTGTTCTATTTAATGGAAGAAAAGGGGGATGAGAATATTATTTGTAACAACCCTGGTGAAAATTTCATGTAATAAAAGTTAAAAACAATAACCACAGATGAGTGGGACACTTATTCCAAGATAAATGTTGGGCAATACATCTTAGGGGGTGTTCATTTGGTTGTTTATGGCTAAGGAAATTGGGAAAGGCAATGGCTAAGGCTTTGGAAATGCAAAATGACATTTTGGGCACATTTATTTACGAAAATAATGGAAATTAGGAGAAAAAGGAGGTGAAAGGTCACATGTTGCATGTGAGGAGGAAAATAAAGAAAAATAAGGGAAAATGAAGAAAATAAATGCCTCATTCATAAAAAGGCTCCTGAGGATCAGTTGGTAACTTTTTGTCACATTAACATTTTGTCAGTTCAATTTTGGAGCTCTCTCATTATTCTCTCTCTCATACTCTTGGAGACAGAGTTTTCTTGGAGCACTCTTGGAGGGTGTGGCATACTTGGATTCTTGAAGCAAGAAGGCAAAGGAAGAGTAGGAAAATTCCATAAGGAATCTGGATCAGAAACTATATCGGATTTGTTTGCAGGTACCGAGTTGCAAGTATGTTTCCTTCACTAGCTTTGGCATGCATGTGGTTTGTTGGTTGTGATCTTTCATTTGCATGGAGGATGGCTGAGATTGACAGTGGATTGCCTAGCCTTGCAATTTCCTAGATAGCCATGGTGATTGTGGGTTTATTTCCTTGTTGTGTTTTTGTTTGGTTCTCATGTTTCCTTAGCTTGGGTTGAGTTATTAGTCTCATAGCCTTGGTTGGAAAAATGCTCTAGAGCCTTGGAAGAACTTGGGATGAGTTACTAGTCCCGTAGCTTGGGTTGAAAAAATGCTCTGGAGCCCTTGGTGGGTTGAGTTACTAGTCTTGTAGCCTTGGTTGGACAAATTATCTGGAGCCTAGTAAAAGTTGTGGGTTGAGTTACTAGTTCCATAGCTGGGTTGGACAAATGCTCTGGAGCCCTGGGTGGTTGGGATAGAGACCAATCTGGTGATGGTTTTGTGATGTCTGACTGCAAAGTGAAATCACCATTTTATGGGTTGAGGTAGATGGCCTCTGGAAGCTCCGGATGGTTTTTATTGATGTGTTCTATGAGATACCACATTCATGCTTGGAATATGGCATGATGATGAATGACTGAAGAGAGATTTGGATTAACCATTCTACAATCGGGTGGAACGTGGAAGTCCCATCCTAGGTTTTGATTTTGCATCATCAATGAAATGTTATTTCTCTTTGTATTTCTATGAGAATTTTGATGGATTCTATGTGTTCTATATGCATGTACGTTCATGAGTAATTCTATCCCTATTATGCTGGTTATGTATGTGTTTTATGATAGTATCCATGTATAGATTCCCTCATATTTTTACTTGTAATTGAATGTTCAATGTATCTGTGACTGAATAGATTGAATGGAAGTTGATGTGTTGAGGCATCAATGGTTCTAAGTGTTTCTCAACTAAGTATGAGACCCCCATGCTCAGAATTGTTAATTACACTAGTAGATTACACATTTGCAATATGTTTGACGAAATGCCTCTCATGGCTAGTAGGGGTCCAGTCAAGGTCTTGAACAAGTATTTTCTTTAGTACTGTCATTTCCATGTTAATTTACTGATATGGTTCAATTCTGGGCAGTCACATGGGATCTAGGCCTGAAAAAGTGGCTCAAATCTCGGAGTCAATGGCATAGCACTGACTGCTTTGGCATATGGTCACTGGCAGGCAAGCCTGTGAGAGTGACTTTGAGTTGCTAGTCGCACTCATGACTATAGCATGGGAGTGAATGAGCCTCAAATTGTCCAAAATATCAGTGGGACCCCAAGGAAAGTTGTATAAAGTAACAGATTCGTTCCTTATGGTCCTATAGTTGATAATTAATGTCTCTATTGTGTGTTTTGTCGATTCCACTTCCTTAACATGACTTGGGAAGTGGAATCATATCATAGTGGCCTCTCATCGCATGTTTACCCCAACTGGATGGTTGCTTGGGTAGATGTGGGAGGAAGGTGTTACATTACTCATTCCTTTGGAAGAAGAGTGTGGTGAGGCAAAGAATTCCTTGGAAGCAGTAGTTGATTGAGAGATCGGGGGTGGCTAACTGTAAAAATATTATGTGCAGTCGAACCTACAGTTGGGTGGTGAGTCGTCCCCAAAAAATTTGTTGTGGTTAGCGAGATTCAAATAACATTCCACTAGGAAATAAAAAGTAAGGAATCTTGTTGCTACATGTAAGTCATCTTTGTTCATGTTTTGTGTGTGTGGAGATTCTATGCTAATTAGTTGAATAATTCCGTGTTGACTATCAATCGCATAAAGTGATGTAATTAGTTGTATGTTTTAATTTGGGGTTGTTACATGAAGCACATCAAGATGAAGTACCAATTCATTCATGACATGGTGTAAAAGGGAGTAATTATGCTTTAATATGTCTCCATTGATGAGCATATTGAAAATATTTTGATGAAGCCTTTGTCCCATGCATTTATGCTTCAAAGATAGGATTGGAATTATGGAGTATCCCTCTCTCATTGAGAGGGAGTGATGGTGAGATACCATCATGGATTTACATTCTCCTCGTGTCAAGTACTGTGACCTGCATTAGGAAATTGTCCCTATGTCAAGTACTATGACCCAAATTAGGGAGAATGGTATGGAGGACTGATGTTATTCCTATGTGATGTATGACCTGAATTAGGAAGAATGGTCTTAGAGCATCAGACTCATTTAGCATCATGCCTTGAATTACTCTGATATGAGTGTGGCCTTTGGCGATTCACCATGTGCTAATATGTTGACCCAAATTATGGTGGACCAAGACTAGCGTGGATGACATGTGTCATGTATTAACCAAAATTATGGTGACTAGTTGATTTTGAATGATGTACCATGTGTCTAAAGCACCAACCTGTATTATGGTGAAGAAATACGATAGGTATGAGGTACTAACCCGAATGATGGTTCTATGATGATGTTGTTGATTTACTGATCTGAAAATGAGATCTTAGATTACTTTTAAGGTATTATAGACTCAGACTCATATGCATGGATTTGTCTATATTACTTAGTGCAACGGATCGATGAGATTGTGAATAATATAGACAATGAGCAGTTGGAGAAAAATAATAGACAATCACACATAACAAAACAAGTTTAATATGGAGTTCACCCAAAACTCTTGGGCTACGTTTCCTGGTCCAGCCTTTAGTGGTGACCTCTCTATTATGTCTTCAAGAGCAGAGTTTTACAAAATGTGAGCTCAAATTGAGTCTCAACACAACAGATGCAAAACAACAGGAGTTCACTTGAATCCCTCAAGTCTTTCTGACTACACAAACTCTCCCTCTCGCTCTTTGTCTCTGTCTTTGATCTGTCTCTGTCATTCTGTGGCTTTTAAGCCAATCGGTGATGTCTGTTCATTTCCTCTTCTAGGGTCTCTAGCTCCCGACCTCTGTCCGCTCAAATTCCCTCTAAGAATTAAGTAATCATTGCTAAACGTCTTCAGGGATGGTGGCCACCTGTTCTGCAATGGAAGGGACCATCGGTGACTTTGAAATCCCCAAAATAGTTATTCTCTACTTACACAGAGAAATACACTAAAACACGAGAAAAGTACGCAAAACCTCCTTCTCTCGGACTTCAAAAATCATTGAATCTGCCCTAGACTTTTATCGGGTCCACTTGTAATCACTATCGCAAGTCACAAGTGCCCATGTGCTGGGGTTTCCTTTGTATTTCGTTTATTTAACGAAAACGCGAAATTCATAGAAAAGCCTATTTTTCGGAACTCAAAATATATATATTTGTGCCTATAAGACCCATTGGGTCCGACTTTATTGCAAGTCACATATGTATTGGCTGTGCTCCTCTGTATTGTCGCAATGTGATTTTGCGATGTGCAATCGCATATTGCATAATCCATGGGCCATTGGTAAACGCTCCTTTATATTCTGCTGATTCAATATTGCGAGTTAACCTAGGCCGTCGATCTGCACGCTTGATCGACGATCCTTGTTGACTCGTGCTGATCGCTGTCATGACTTTCACATGATAGCCTCCGATAGCCTCTGCTCGCCATCTTCGATTGTGATATGCCGATTGGATCTAGACTATTGATTGGCCAGATCCGACAGCTCCTGTGCACCATTGTTCAAGCCTCCGATAACTCTGTTTTTCACTATTTCTTCATGTTTTTCAGGACCGATAGTGTAATCCGCCATTTTTAAAGGTTCATCCTTTTGCGATAGTTTTTGATTTTGAAGACTTAGAGGGTTTTAAGGATCCATTTTGTGTCACGCATTCCCACTAAAAAAGATTTTGGACCACCCAAATTTGGTTTTTAAGCATCGATCAAGTGAGGATACAACTTCCTCACATGTCCAATCTCTATCCATCGTGCACTGCTTGGTTTTGAACCTTTGAGTCCAATTCTTAGGTACTCAACATCTCCTCTACGCATATTTCTCACCTTTCCGTTTAGAACCGTATCTTCTTGCAACTCATTGAGATATTCAGGAAATAGATCATCAATAGAAGGCAACTAACTTTGCTCTTTGGGATCTTCAACCAATGAAGGTTCAAACAGTCTCAAGTTTTCTGCATTAACCACTGAATAGATGTGCATATAAGCTGGCAAATTAAGGCGAAAAGTGTTTCGACCAATTTTCTCAAGTATCTTGAAAGGCCCATACCTTATTGGCTCCAGCTTCTTACCTTCACCTTGCATTCTGTCTTTGCTGATGTACAACTAGACCTAATCACCAACTTGGAAGCTCTGCTGAATTCGATGCTTGTCATGCCTTGCCTTGTACTTGGCCTGGCTTCTTTCCAGTTGTTCCTGTACTACCTGGTGAATTTCTTGGATCTGTTCAATGAACTTGGTTACTTTGTCCACATCACTGTGTCCATTAAATGCTATGCCTTTACCAAATACAAAATCCAAGGGAGACTTTGGTGTAAAACCAAAACAAGTCTCAAAAGGAGATCTCTGTGTAGAAGACTTCTTGGCACGGTTGTAAGCATGTTGCACATAACATAAATGTTCATCCCAAAGCTTGGGATGCTTGTTGCCATTTCCCTTGAGCAACTGGATCACTGTCATGCTGACCAACTTTGTTTGGTGATCTATTTTGTGGATGAAAGGTTGTGCTCTTCTTAAGTCTGGTATCCATCATTTCCCGTAGACTTAACCAAAACTTCCCAACAAATCGGGAATCTTGATCACTTACAATGGAAGTGGGTAACCCAAAATGAACCTAGACATGCTGAAAGAACAACTTTGCTATTTCTTCAGCTATAATATGCTTGTTACAAGGTATTAAAATACACATTTTGCTGAACCTGTCCACAATAACATATAAATAATCATGACCTTTTCTAGATTTTGGCAATCCCCCAACAAATTCCATGGAAACACTTTCCCAAGGACGAGAAGGAACTGGAAGTGGAGTATACAAGCCTAATTTTCTATTGCTGGGCTTTCTTTTAGCACACATGGTACGCCCTTTAATATATCTAGAAACTGCTTCATCCATTCTTTGACAATAACAGAACCTTTGCAGCTGTGCAATTATTTTACTTACACCAAAATGACCGGATATAAGAGAAGTATGTGCTTCTCGGATTATGTTAACTCTTTTAGTTTGTGGAATGCATAATTTTCCCAAATGATATAAGAGTTGGTCCTTAACATAATAATCCAATTCTTCTACTTGTTTGCCATGACTTAAAGTTGCATATACATTCTTAAAATCTACATCTTGAGCATATTGTTCAATGTAGCTTTCATGCATTACTGAGTTATGCTTAAGTATAGTAGATGCATTTATGATTGGTCTGGATAACATATCCGCAACCTTATTGTGTATGCCCTTATTATATCTGATGGCAAGATGAAACTGTTGTAGAAAACCCATCCACCTATAGTGTCTTGATTACTGCAATTTAGTTTGTGAGTGCAAATATATAAGTGGTTGATTATCTGTATGGATAATTGTTTCTTTGCCCATTACTTTTTCACACTCTGTACTAATGCATACAATTCTTTATCATATGTGGGATAATTAACTACTGCATAATTAAATGTCTTAGAATGATAGCTTATGGGTTTACTGTGTTGCATCAACACTGCTCCCATGGCATAGTCACTGGCATCTATTTCAATCCAAAATGGTCGTTGAAGATTTGGCAGTGCTAGTACTGGTGCTGTACTGATTTTTTCTTTTAAGGTGTCGAAGGATTTCTGCTGTTTTCCTCCCCACCGAAACACCTTGTTCAATCCTATCAAATCATGTAAGGGAGCTGCAATCAAGGAAAAGTTAGCAATAAACTTTCTCCAATATTGTGCTACTCCTAGGAAACTCCTAACTTCTGTAGCAGATTTGGGTTTAGGCCAGTTCACAATGACTTCGACCTTAGAGGGATCTATCTTCGATTCACCACTCCTATAATATGACCCAAAATAATTTAAATATGTTTTGCCAAATTCACATTTTGATAACTTCACATAGAGATTTCTCTTTTCAAAACATCTAAAGTCTACTTTACATGCTTCAAATGTTCTTCCCCATGTTTTTACTGAAAACAAAAATGTCATCTAAAAATACAATTACAAAATCATCAATAAAAGGTCTGAGTACATCATTCATAACTCTCATGAAAGTGGCAGGAGCATTAGTTAAGCCAAAAGGCATAACCAACGATTCATACAACCCTTACTTTGTTTTGAAAGCAGTATTCCATGCATCTTGTTCTACAACTCTGACTTGATGATAGCCACTATGCAAGTCCAACTTGGAAAAATAAACTGCTTCTTTCAGCTGATCTAATAGATCATCAATGCGAGGAAGAGGATAATGATTCTTGATTGTTATTTTAATCAGTGCTCTGTAATCAATGCACATCCTCCATGAACCATATTTCTTTCTCATCAACACGTTTGGAGATCCGCATGATGATGTGCTTGGTCTTATGAACCCTTTCTTGAGTATCTCCTGTACCTGCTTCTTGACCTCTGCATTCTCTAAATCAGATAACCTGTACATTCCGATGTTAGGAAATGGAGCATCTTGCTGCAAATGAATATCATGTATTATTTGCCTTTTAGGTGGTAGACCTTTAGGTTCTTGAAATAGGATATCATAACCTGAAACAACTTTAGCTAAATCGAATTTCTGTTTAGCATCACAACCCTCAATTACATTGGATTTATCAGGGTTATTTTCCTTTTCAACCATTAGTAAAATTTGCTTGCATGAATTTACAATTCTTTTCATATGCCCTAAGTTTATGAGAGAGTAGTTACTTTTGATTTTATGAGCTCTTACAATATATTCTATTCCATCTTTAGTGAGTTGATACTTATTTTCAGCTCTATAGAAAATGGCTTTTCTATCATACAAGTAAGGACTTCATAAAACAATACCACATATATCCAAGGGAACTATATCTAACTCAACCTCATCTACAAATGTTGACCCAATAGCAAACCTAAGTTTACATTGTCTAATCACTTGTAGCTTTGCTTTATCACATACCCAACCTAATGGATATGGCTTCTTGTGAGGTGTTGTTAGTAATCCCAACTTCTTTACAATTGCTTCAAAAATCAAGTTTACTTGTGATCAACTATCAAATAAAGTATCAATCTTTTGATGCTTGGAAATAACTCTAATATGAAAAAGCTCATGTCTTTTCCTCTCATTATCTTCATTATCAATAGATTGTGCAGAATTACTTGTAGATGCTTCGGAATTTTTACCTTTTATGCTTGTAGCTGTGACTATTGTTTCATCACTTGAGTCTGACCCCAAGTCTTTCTGAATAGCAGTAGCAAACTTCTTCTTCTTACCATCGAACTTCTTGGGTTTCAGCTCCGGATGGAAAGACCAACAGTGTTCATCATCATGTCCATCCTTCTTGCGGTGAGTGCACGAAGGTTTGTCTTTCTGTGCAACATTTGCCTTCCTCTCCTTCCATTTTAGCTTCTTCTTTTCCTTGTTCTTTCTTGTAGAGGGTTTTGATGATCTCCCAATCTCTGGGTTCACATTCTTGCCTCTAGCCTCTAGATGTGTAGCCTAAACTGATACATCATCTAGGCTAGTGGGGTTAAACATGAGAATGGTGTGCCTCAAATAGCTATGAATATCACCTATATACTTCAATAATGTTTCAGGTGAGTCTAGAGAAATGCCTAGAGTTAAAGCTCTTTTTCTAAATTCCTTGGTATAGCTTTGTACACTTTGGCCCTTTAATTGGCGAAGAGTTTACAAACTCATCATTGGTTGCTACATATAATCTAGTGGATAGAATTGTTTTTTAATGGTAGAAACAAATTCATTCCAGGTAGAAAGAATTTTACCATGCTTCTTCAAATTAGCTTGTGTCCTGCCTTCCCACCATACTAGTGCAGTTCCTCCAAGGCAAAGGCTAGTCAGCTGAATCTTTCTCCTTTCTGAATCGATGTTATACACCCTGCAATATACATCAATTTGTCTAATCCAGTTATCTAGATTTTCTGCATTTAATTCTCCATCATAAATTGGCAAATCAAAATTTACATCTAATTTAATCAAATAAGTCTTCTTCTTTTTTCTTATCAGGGCTAGGAGATGATGATGATGAAGGAGATGGTGGAGGAGATGATGGAGGAGGCTTTTCCCCTTTCCCTTTGCCCTCTAAAGGGGCATCTAGAGAAGGTTCCTCAACTCCTTCGTCTTGTTTGGGTGTTGAGGTGCTTTCACCTCGACCCTTCTTGAATTCTCGATACATCTCCTCCACCATGGCCTTCATGGCCATAAAACTGTCCATGAACTGAGATTCTGATTCCAAATGAGTTTCTTTTGCCATTCTCCTCCTCGGATAGACTCTTCCAATTTATGGGTTGCCCTCAATAAGTTCTCCTTTTCCCAGTTTGAGCTTTGACCTTGTTAGCATTCAAAAAAGGTCCAGCACAAGCTTGTCTAACCTTAACAAACCAAAAACCAAAAGCTCTGATACCACTTGATCTGAAAATGAGATCTTAGATTAATTTTAAGGTATTACAGACTCATGTGCATGGATTTTCCTATATTACTTAGTGCAACAGATCGATAAGATTGTGAATAATATAGACAATGAGGAGTTAGAGAAACATAATAGACAAACACACATAACACAACAAGTTTAATATGGAGTTCACCCAAAACTCTTGGGCTACGTCTCTTAGTCCAAACTTCAGTGGTGACCTCTCGATTATGTCTTCAAGAGAAGAGTTTCACAAAATGTCAGCTCAAATTGAGTCTCGACACAACATATACAAAACAACAGGAGTTCACTTGAATCCCTCAAGCCTCTCTGAGTACACAGACTCTCCTTCTCGCTCTCTGTCTCTGTCTTTGCTCTGTCTCAGTGCTGCTTGCCTCTGTCTCTGTCATTCTATGACTTTTAAGCCAATCGGCTTCTGGGCTGTCTGGCTCCCAGCCTCTGGCCACTCAAATTCCCTCTAAGCATTAAGAAATCATTGCTAAACGTCTTTAGGGATGGTGGCCACTTGTTCTGCAATCGAAGGGGCCATTGGTGCCTTTCAAATCCCCAAAATAGTCATTCTCTACTTACATAGAGAAATACATTAAAACAAAGGGAAAATCCGCAAAAACTCCTTCTATCAGACTTCAAAAATCATTGAATCCACCTTATACTCCTATCGGGTTCGCCTGTAATCGCTATCACAAGTTGCAAGTGCCCATGTGCTGGGGTTTCCTTTGTGCTTTGTTTATTTAATGAAAACGCAAAATACATAGAAAAACCTATTTTCCGGAACTCAAAATATATATATTTGTGCCTATAAGACCCGTCGGGTTCGGCTTTATCGCAAGTCGCATATGTATTGGCCCCACTCCTTTGTATTATCATGATACGATTTTGCAATGCAAAATGTCACAATCGCATATCACATAGTCCCCGAGCCGTTGGTAAGCGCTCCATTGTATTCTGCCGATGTGATATTGTGAGTTAACCTGGGTCGTCGATCTGCGCGCTTGATCGACGGTCCTCGTTGACTAGCGTTGATTGCTGTTGCGACTTTCACATGATAGCCTCCGATAGCCTCCGCTTGCCATCTCCGATAGTGATATGCCGATCAGATCTGGACCATTGATCGGCCAGATTCGATGACTCTTTTGCATCGTTGTTCAAGCCTCCGATAACTCTCTTTTTCACTGTTTCTTCATGTTTTTCAATCCTAATAGTGTAATCCGCCATTTTTAAAGGTTGATCCTTTTGCGATGGTTTTTGATTTCGAAGACTTCGAGTGTTTTTAGGGTCCATTTTGGATCATTTACCATGTTTCAAAGATGTTTGACCCAAGTATGGTAAATAATTGATGTTATTGGATTACCATGTGTCACAATTGTGACCCGATTAGGGTGTTGATTTGTTATAACTTTTTCTTAGAGAAATTTGTTCACAATGAAGAACATCTGTCTAGTCATTATGAATACCTTCCTATATAAGAGGGAGCATTGAATTTTTATAGCTATGGATGGTCTTCATAATTATATTTTAGTCCTTGTAATCTATAAATAATTTCAAAGACATGTTCTTAATTTTATTTTTCTTATTTAGTCCTTGGAAGAATTTATATGAGGCATGTTCTTCATGTCGGATTTAAAAGATAAATTTTTAAATTTTTTAAATTTGATTTTTTGGCTCCAAGTTAGTCAAGTCTGCCCTCCCTCAAGAGAAGTTGGCCCAGTGAAGAGACACACCCATTCTGGATAGGTAGACCACTATATAAAGGAATTCAACCTCCTTTAGAAAGGCACCATTCGACCATCACATATGAAAGACAATTTCCAGGCATCCGAGTGAAGGACAAGAGGAAGAAGAAGGACAAAAGGAAAATGGACAAAGATATCTCTCTAGCACACATCTCTCTCTCTTTGATTTTTTTAGGTGCGATATTTTCTAGGCAGTTTTCTAGGGAAGCCAAAATTTTGGGCAACTAGTGGGAAACATATTCTAGGCATGCTAAAATTCTTGGTAGGCCAAAATTCTGGGAAAGACTGAGAAGGCTGGAATCTTTAAGAGCAAAAGTTTGACTTGGTTTGACCTTACGTGATGTCTAGAGACTATGTTTGACCATAGCTTGTTGATATTGTTGATGTCATAGTTGATTAGCCACTTAAACGTATGTCTTGTTGATCTGAAGAATTTCCCTAAGGAAAAGGTTGTTGGGTTTTCTCCAAGTAAATATTGTGTTCTATTTTTATGCATTGTGATATCCGCTATCTTTATGGTTTATGGTTGAATTTCTAAAGTGTAATTCCTTAATGATAAACTTGAATTTTTAAAATAAGATCTATACCATTTGAAGTAATTACCAATAGTTCAAAAATATTTTGCATGTATATATTTCACTTGAAAAATTAAAAACGATGACAAATTCATATGCTATCCCATGTGTATCACAAATGGCGAGAAATTTGCCCATGTGCTTGTCTAGGTTGATGACATTGTCCCCGTTGAACACATGAAAAATTCCTTGAGGTAAATTTGGTAATAAATGTTTCTCACCTTTGTGGCCTGGAGGATGTACAATGTCTTCATATTTTGTACCTTTTTCTTGCTTTATTTCCCTCTTCTCACCTTTATTCGTTATTAACCATTTTGTTCTTTTCAAGTAGGAAGAAGAGTGATATCCCTTCATTTTCTACAATGATTTTTTCTTTACCAATTTTCTTACTTCTTATTTTAGTCAAAAGACCTCTAGGAATCTTAGGCTCCTCTAGATTCAATTCTTTCTAGTACTGAGGTTTCCTTTCTAGTTTTCATGGTGCTAGGCATACTTATTGGGATAGAAATTCCTAGGATCATTCAAACTCTTCTTTGTTTCTTGTGATTTCCAGGATCAAGTTGTGTAATTGATTTAAGATACTTATTTAATCTTATAATCCAATGAGAATATGAGATTGGATTGGTATGGGATTAATCATCTATTGGAAATATAATATTGAATCATTTGTATCTGCAATGAGTTCATGAAAACTATTTCTGTCTTTTGTTTCCAGGGAAGATTCAACCTTCTAGGGCCTTTTTTAGGTTCCTTCTGCATTTTTATAGAGGTGGAACTCCTCTTTTCATTTACTCAGATATTCAAAATACCTCAAAGTATAAAAACATGATCATTCAATAGATTCACATATGAGTGGAATGAGTGTTTCAAAAGAAAAATAAAATAATGATAACAAAAATAAATGTAAAATTATTATTCATTCCATTGTATACATCCATTCGCACATCATGAGGATGACACATTTGAAACAAAGCAATATAAAGAATATGGAGAATATGGTTAGGATATTCAGGGAGCTCTAAAATGATTTCTTTCATTTAAAGATAATTAAAGTTCATAAGCAAAGATTCATGAGATTTCACTGCTTTAAAGAAGTCTAGAAACCAAAAATAACATTCCCGCCCAAAAATATCTCTTTGTGAGAGTTAAAGAATAATTTTACAAACTTCAAGTTTTTGAAAAAAGTAAGTACCCTACAACAATGAACCTGAGGGGAATAGGATTGGGGTGCCGTAGACCAATTTGATATGAGGATACCTAGAAGAAAGAGAGAAAATGTGGTTAGGGATCAACTTTACAAAGATATTAAATAATTCATAAAGATGGATGATCAAGGACTAGGGAGAAATAAGGGAATTGCTTCAAAATAAAATAAATAACACTCCCCCAATTGTAGAAGGATTCTCAATTGAATGGAGTCTCTCTCTTTTGCAATAGACATTTTAGAAGTATATATTTTCTTTCAAATGTTTGTTAATCCAACTGATAAGGAAATTATTCAGGATCAAATTTTTTGTTTAAATGCTTTTTATAAAAATCATTAATACATTCCTTCATTGATGAGACCATTATGTCTTGTTTCACTCTTAACATGGATATTTCCTCCTCTATGTCCTTCCATCTTACCATAGTTTTTTCTATAGTTGCCAATTGGTCTTCATTGTCATTGATGAATGTGACCAACTATTTCTTGATCTCAGCTTATGGAAGATTAGTCAGGTTGTCAAAGTCATTGCCCCATGACGCTTTAATAACATTTAGTTCTTCTTGAAAGGCATATTTAGGGATCATGATTGAGCCCCTAATCATCTGGGGACCTTGTAAATATTCAAAACTTTGATGGATTTAAATAAAGCATTGCTCCTACACTCCTTAATACTTGAACATTTTGATATAGCATCTTGTAACATTTTATCCTTGCATACCAACCTTCCTTGATTTGCTTGAACCTTTCACCTAATGGAAGGCCTTGTTGGGTCTTATGCAAAATATCTAAACGTGTGGGGAAATGTATGTGCGAAAAGGATAGGCGCTTAAAAGGATGGTTATGTAAGTATTCCGCATACATAGAAAATGAATCGATATGGATAGGTACAGGGAAGTGATGTGAAAAGTGGGGAAAAGGTGTGGAGTGTGAAGATGTGTAGAGTGTGGGAATATGAAAAATTTCCACACCACTACCTTTTATAAAAGAGACTAAGTACGAAATTTGAGGTAAGGATAGATAATACATAGTGGTGACATAAAAATGGATCAACAAATGGGACCTATTATACAATAAAAATACACGTGGGAATGGATTGATTGAATATTATTTTTCTCATTCAAGGAATGCTTGAGTGAAAACTCGTAGTGTGATCTCATCTTCTCTGGGATGAGGATGAACTCTTACGAAAACGTGGTGTTGAGGAGGGTTTAGAAGTAGTTCAATTTTTCCATCTTTGTTTGGTCCTTTCTTTGGAGTTGGTACTCACTTTTGTTACTACTTCATCATCTAGTGTCACTGTATCCCTATCCTTTGATGTTTCAGCTTGATTTTCTCTACTTTCTTTTGAAATCCTTGTGTATAAATTTTCATACCTTACATATGTCAAATTATTTTAGTAAATTATTTTAGGATCAAATCCTTGTATTGTTTCGACTTCAAACATATTAAAAGATTTCAATAGTTCAAAAAATTCTACCACATATGCATAATTCCCCATCATGACATCTCCTACTATGAATGACAGTGAAATAAATTGCCTTTTATTTTTCTTATAAAAAATAATTAACCAATTGTTTGCAAAATTCTACAACAAAGTATTTACTCAAAACAAACATATCCAATAACAATGGATTATGTTCCTAATCATACAACTTGATATATGTATGATTCTCCTTTTCTTCATGTACTATTTTTCTCCAGAGAAACTTCTGAGATTTTGAAGACATTCTGTGGGGTTCATGGCCTATTATTATAGACATAAATTCTTTGACAAATTTATCTTGAACAAGAAAAAAATGGAAAAGAACCTTGTGTTTCCATAGAATAGGGTCCCAAAGTTCTACCATTTCTATCTTAGGATTCATATTTCTTTTGTAGGGTAAGATGTGGAAAAAGATATAAAAAACAATAGCCATCACTAGATAGTCCGCCATAAAAATATTTGGGTATTATGAAAATTAACTAGTTGAAAAGAAATTTCATTTTAAATAACCTCTGCCTAATCAAAGATAACATCCTTCTTGAAATATAAGTACAATATATATAGAAATAACTTAGAGACATTAATAGTCAGTTCATGCCCATAATGCGGGAAAATCTCGATATGGTTTTTCCAATAAAGAGATATCAATTTAAGTGAGGTTGGATGGAATTTGTGAAGAATGCAACATGAAGTCAAGAATGATATTTATCCTACCACCTTGAGAATTAATAATGGCATAAATTTTAGATAATTTAAGCTACCTATATGGTTATGGAAATCTCAACATCTTTTTGAAAATATTTGGGGTTAACAAAACTAGGTTCTTCTTTAGACTGAGCTTGATAGTCCTGGTCCGATCAAAACAACTAGCACACCAAGAAATGATTTTTTATTTATTTATTTTTTATTTTAAGACTTTTGGAACACACACAACTAACCATGTACTCCAAATCTAATTTCCTTGATTCTCTTCTAGACCCAAATTAAAATACCACTGATACATGGTTGACTAATGGAAGTTTTTATCCTAACATGCTAATGAATTAGTTGTATCACCACAAACAAGTTCCTTCTTTCTCTTAGTCACCATATTTCTTATTTCTTTAATGTACTTATTTATACATTATAGATCAATCAGGCTTGAATGAAGCTGTTAGTTGTTAAAATTTTGAATTACGATAGCATTTAGTAGTATATCACTTCATCATGTACCACCTTCATTGGGCCATGCATTAATGGTAACGAGAAATTAATAACTTATAGAAAGTCTTAAAAGGAATACAGTTGGATAATCCATGTAGTATGATATAAATGCATTTTCATCTTGAAGATCCGATTTTCTTAACTGAGCATTCAATTAGCCTCTAAAGGAGCAACCAATTAATTTTCACTAAGTATGGAGTATAAGAAAAGGAGTGACTTTACGATGTAATGTGTGTGAATATGTTATATGCAATAGGTATGGAGTGTGTAGGAGTGTGAATGTGCAGGGAAATGTATGTGTGAAAGGATTGGTGTGTGGAAGGATGGGTGTGTAATTATTTTAGATACATAGAAAATGATTAGGTATGGAAATGTACATGGAAGTGATGTGTAGAGTGGGGAAAGGTGTGGAGTGCAAAAATGTGTAGAGAGTGGGAATATGGAAGACTTCCACTCCACTACCTTTGAGAAAAACAAGCAGGTATGAAATTGAGGCAAGGATAGAAAATACATAGAGGTGACATAAAAATGGATCAACAAAAGGGACCTATTACACAATAGAAATACACATGGGAATGTATTGATTGGATAAAATGTTTCTCATTCAAGGTATTCTTGAATGAAAACTTCCAATGTCCATTGCTTGATACGTATTTGAGTGTATTTGCTACTAACATGTAAATACAATAGTATCATCATAAACCTTGTTAGCACTAAATTATGTCCTCTACTAAGTCAACAAAACAAGGCACTAAATAATGTTGTATGCATAAGTTAACAAATTAAATGTACGTAGTTCTTGCAAGTAATTATGGATGGAAGATTGTGGAAAATGGGTTGCTCCTGAGAAATGTGTATAATCATGCCGACTATGTATTTAAATCACATGGCCAAGTAGCTAGCTTATGCAAGTACGAGGATAACAAATGAAGGATGGTTTGATATCAAACATATCAATTTTCCTATGTAATGGAAAACTAATGTGAGGTATCTAGACAACATCATCAATTCTTCAAAGTTGAAAAATTGGTAGGGAGACTATTGTGGAAAAAGTGTATTTGATAAATTGCGAAGGAGTTAAGAAGAAATTTTGTAATGTATTCAGAAAAATCCTTTACTATTGGATTAACATAATTAATAAGTAGTGATATGGATGAGGTTATTTGTTATGTATGTCAAAGAAAGGGACATGTATAGAGATATATAACAACATAAGAAGAAGAGTACAAATATGATTCACATTGGATGAAAGCATATATTTGGATAAAACAAATGTGGCCTCAATATGTATAAGAGAGATTCAAAATAATTGGTGAACGAATTTTGGGGTTTCATAACACATTATTCCAAATAAAGAGAGATCACCTTGGTAGACTAAATTAGAGGAACAATACAAGTATAATTGGAGAATATTTTATGTGTTGATGATGAATATTTTGGGACTATATTAATTAGATAGAAAATTAAAAAATAAAGGATATGGGTGACTTGTTGCATGTGCTAGAGGAGAAGCATAATTTTCTCTTTGTTTGGAATATGTCTAGAGTTGATGTTATAGTTGTGGTGTGATAATTATATTGAGGCACCAAGCTACCACAAAGAGGAATTACCAAGCTCTAATGCCTGTAAGGAAGGTGGAGTTGCCACCAATTCTTGGGTAAAAGTAGAAAAAATAGGTTGATGAAGGAAAGTCAATAAGTTAACTAGGTTTACTTTTAATATTCATGTGAACCCTAGGGATGGGGACTGATTTTCATGGTGATGTTATGTCTCTTCAAGAAAAAATAGAAATAGTAGTGAAAATATAAAGGAAAGAAAAACACTGAAAATTTACACCATAAAGAACACAAGAATATAGAGAATAAACGTGAATACATGTTAAAACCATCAAACACTCCTTATAGAAGAAGTCACTGCATAATCCATGCTTGATATGAAACAGTGCATCTAATATATCAAATACAATGATAGTCATGTGCATTTATACTTTCTCATGAGTATTCATACAATATCAACATCTATTACAATAAGGGGTTGGGAAGGGGGTTCATGGATGGTGGTGCAAAATAACAACTTTCAAATTAACATCATAAATTATGAGAAATATTTATTATAAATTGGTGTAAAGTACAAGTGTTAATACATGTGATATTACTAAGAATATATTTTCCACTCTAACAATAAGGGTGCAAGATTGATATCCAATACTATATGAGAAATTTATTTATTTATTTAAATTGCAATAAATAATATCATTTAAATTCACTTAAACTTTTCCCAATCGGGGTGAAAAACAGTTGGAGTTCCGCTTGGGTTTGGTTGATATGACAAATAATTTATTCATTTGGGACGGTGGGCGGTATCCCCCACACCCTCACACGCTTATTCGTTGTGATAACATGAAGCGTCGCAGATCAAGATAGATGCACGACGTGAAGGTTGGTAACCCTTAGTGCCCATAGGTGGTGGGAGCGGAGGTGGAGATAAGACCATCTGTCTGATATATAAACTCTGGTCCCCAGCTTCGTAGGGAGCCTAAGTTTGATGTTTATAGGTTTTGCAGCACTAGGAATGTGAGAGGTATACCTAGTCGCTACCTGTCTCAGTTCGAGGTTGGCATATAAAGTCTGGTATGTTATAATGTTATCTTTGTATCCTACATTGGGGGATGCTACTTGTAATAAGCCTCGTGTTTGGAGGGGAAATGAAACATTGGTTAAATTAGAAATTTCTGTGACTGGCAATATTGGCCTTCTTGACTATGTAATGTCGATTTCTATATATTTTTGGCAATATCCTTTCTTGCATGGGCATGTTTACTGGCTTTTTGTTTTTTCTCATGATGTTTACTCTACATGTTGATAATTGGGTTCCCTGTTTTAAGCTTTAATTATCTAGGCAAGCCCTGTGGAGAGTAAGGGTTCTGGTAAATGAACAGGGCCAAGTCTACGGACTCAGGGCTCAGGGCTCAGGGGTGCATGGGGGCCACCATTTTTATTCTAGTGGTACTTCCCACTCCAAGAAGGTTATTGTTTAGATATGCTTTCTAGCTCGAGTGGTGAAATTTTGAAGGGACGCAGTGTTGTCTAATGCTTCATTTGTTTTTCTGGTCATACATTAAATTAATGCTTGTCTTTCAAGTGGTTCTCTGTATAAATCACATTCCAGGTCCGCCTAAGCTATATCCACTTCTAGCCTCTGTATAGTGGGCTAGTTTATGAGGGCAAGAAGGAGGGAGAAGGGTGAAAAAAGGGGGCCCGACCTTGGCACATATGGTGAAGTCTCAACCTCGTGGTGGAGCCTCGGGTTGAGGTGGAAGGGGCCATAGACACTAAGAAGGCAAAGGAAAAGAAGTTCGTTCATCTTCTGGTGGGACTGCATAATAGAGGACTGAGTGGCCGAGGACTGCACGACAAAGGACTGCGCAACAAAGGACTATGTGACATAGGAGTGTGCGATAGAGGACTACGTGATAGAGGGGATAGAAACCGAAATATAAGATTCTTCAGGTCAGGGTTCAGGCATACTACGGAGGGACCTTGACACAGGTGAAACAATTGATCACGACCTGGGAGGTAGAGTTGAATTTGAAAGCGGAGCTTGAACTGCCAGTTGAAGATTAGGGGGAGCTAATCATATATATTGGGTACACTCGCGAATGTCTCACCTTGTTTAGACAATCCATCCATCTCTATTGGTTAATGGAATGCATAGTGGCCAAAGCAATGACTGTGACCACCAACACAAAAACACAAAGTGAGGCTGAGCTGAGCCTTCGAGACATTCAAAAAGAGCTCCAGCTTATTCAACTTCACTTGCAGAATCAGAACACTCGCCTGGGACGCATTGAGCGACATATCTCATGTCTGCCGTAATTTGAATTACCAGGATCAAGTGCTAAAGATCCTACTCCAATGGAATCATCAGATGATTAGTTGGTCAAAGTTATGCCTACTAATTTTGACTTAATTTTGGTTGTATATATCAGGTAGCATTTACATTTTGAGTGTTATGCTGACTAGTTGGTTTCCAGACTATCAACCTTATAAGGCTTGGTTAAATAGACTCAAACTATTTATGTTTTGGATGGCTTATAATGCGATTCAATAGCCAATAGACCTAGTTTCCCATTGGCATGTTGAGGAAACCAAACAAATTATATATTTTTAACTTGCCTGTTTATAGATGAATGAATGAAAGGTACTGCTAAGCTTACAAAAAAAAAATCGCTTAAACTTGAGGGGAAAAACCATTAACTAATAAGACAAAAAATTTCATAAGTGCAAAAATACTACATCAAGCTCCATAATCAGGAAGCTAATTCAAAAAATTTACCAAAGACTTGCACATTTTTTTTGTTGTTCGCAAATTTTAATACTTTGTATTAATCATAGAAACAAATATACATGGATAAAATGTTGGGGGCCAAGGGAATTCCAACAAAGGAACTCCACCTCTTTCGTAGATACCCCAAAATAGCTAAAAACATACTAACTTTTACACAATCACTACCCATTTGGGCTTACAAGTTATCCACCAGATCAACACATATAGACCAAAAGACATGGCATACCCACACCAACAAATGAGCGACCAAAAATAACTATCATAATTAACAAAGTAGGAGATGCATTTCATCTTAGAACCATAATAAATCATCAACTTTATGGGACCAAAAAACACATTATACCAAACATTTGGGCCATGACACCATCCGTCACTGCAATCCCATTGGATAGGTGCCCATCTTGGGCTGAAAAGAAACACAAAAACCACCACTTGGGAAGTCATCCTCCATTAACTAGCCACAATATTTCAACCTTAGTCCTGATTAGACGAGGAGACTATCACCAAAGCCAGAAAACTAGAGCTGGGTGGCTCACCATGGTCGCCGCCTTTCAACTTACAGGATACATGAATTTCAACATGCCTAAGAGGGTAATCAATTCCATTGACCATAAAATGCAAGTTCCTTAACATTCTCTTAACATCATATAGTGATGCAAATAGGCTGTATTTATCCACCTATTTTTCTTTGAAAACTAAGTCAAACATTGTCTTCATTTGCCAATGAGGGGACACAAAATTTAAAATTCATTTTTTTTTGCCTCTTGTCTGAACCCATCCTCTAAAATCTCCAAGAATTTATGAGTTAGACATTGATTTCCTTTTTTCTCCCACCTTCACCTCCATTTCTATTATTTCTAGATGCACATTAGGAGGAATGGGTTGAAGTAGGAAACCACTGATTCATTGGAAAACAAACTCGTGCCCCTCAGACCAAACTGAGCAACACTTACTCCGCCCATTTTCTTCTCTGATGTTGTCTTGGAGGCATGTCGAAATCAGAGAGGGGTTGATTGAGATATTTATAGGGATTTTCCCTACCTATAAAAGGACAAACATACCAAACTCTATCTTCTACTAGGTTGGGACACCAACACACAAAGTTGTCACAATAACCCAAAATTAAATAAATGTACTTGGAGATAAGAATTCCAACACAAATAGGAGGTGGAAAAAAATCCATGTTATGCTTAATCCCCTCCACCATTTGACCCATGCAACACCCGTTTCTGGCCCTGAACTAACCACATACCTAGACCCAAAGGACAACACTACAACTACTAGACTGAAACTCAATCCTAGGGAATCTAGCACAACTTTCCACTAGAGACCACCCACACCAACTACCCATGATGTCACGCAGAAGCATTTGATTGCATAAACACCCTTATCACCACAAAAAAAGAGCCGATAAACAAAACCCTAGGCCCTAGACCAAGCGAACAAAATACTTTCAATACTGGAGATAAAAACAAATTGGGGTAGATACTGATGCACCCAAGACAACATTAAGGCCCAAAGGAGACCAAAAGAAGCCAAAACCCAGAGGCCTAGAGCCAGAACACATAAATATAACTTATAATCCCAGTAAGCGAGACCGCCAAGAGGTGCTCGCCACTCCATCAACTAGCACAAGGCCTATGTCTAGAACACCGCCTTCCCAAAACATGAGGGAAGGACTAAGAAACTCCCTTCCCCATAGGAAAATCCCTCGTATAAAACACACTAGGAGATCCCCCCAAACCAAATATCCAACAATATGCAAGACAAGGTTGAGGAATAAACCTTAACACTCACACATTCCTTCACACTACACACCATCAAACAAAGCCACCTCCTAAAAATAAAAAACATACTCATGCATGTGAGGAGAACATCGTGTACTCTTGAAATAAATGAGAGTGTGATTTCCCTAGGGTGGTGGTCACATAAACCCACTCCTTATCAAATTTGCATTGACACCCCGATCACGGGTGCAAAAATTCAAACTAACAAAAAAATTTATCATTTAATTTTACTTAAATTTGCAGGAAAAAAGAATTTAACTAATAATACATTAAAATCCACAATCAAGAAGTCACAAACTTTAACAATGTCTTGCAAAAATTCAAACATATAATGAAAAAAACTTTATCATTTAACTTTATTTAAACTTGGGGATAAACACATTTAACTAATAAGACAAAAAAGCTTCATAAGTGCAAAAATACTATATCAAACTTCACAATGAACAAGTTAATTCCCAAATTTTAACAAAGCCTTGCAAAAATTCAAAGATGTGAAAGGGAATTAAACTATCTTAAAGGGTGTCTAAGTTCAATCAAATTATCTTAAAGGGTGTCCAAATTCAATCAAAGTTTACACATTTGACACAATTATGATAATACCATCCTACTAGTAAGAAATGGTTTTTTCCATTCAAATTAACCTCCAACTACACATAACCCACTTATGAAAATTAAGAACCAACACATCAACAACATATCTGCACCATGTGGGACATAAACATTATTTATTTTCATGTTGTTGTTATCGCCCAAAGATTTAAGGACGATTATCAATATTTGAGATGTTCCACAAAAAATGAATCCCAGACCTCAACACAATTTGCTTAATGGCCTTTTGTTTGTCCATTTCAATGACATGCCTTTAGTACTTAAAATATGTAATTGAAAATCTAGCCATGGATCATGGATGGCTGTAGCCACATTATTATTATTATTATTATTATCCAATTTTAATGTCATGGATAAGCCAGACACCGCATTGGTGTATGAGACACCCTTGTTTATGGGACAAAGGACCCACCTTCACGCAATGATTTGAATGCTAAGTCTACGAAGGCATACACACTCTACCCCCCTCTGGTTTCCCTCTGGTTTTGAACCTGTGACCTCCTAGGAGGAAACATGCTCTTAACCAATAAGCCCACTATGAAAGCAAATGAATTTTAATGACACGATTTCATCATTTGAATAAAAAAATGAGATCCTCAAACTAGTAATCGATGCGTGCAACCATGTTTAAAAATAAATATATTTAAAATGTCGATAATGGATTTGAAACACTGATAATGGATACAAATCGGCTGGGTCTCTGCCATTCATAATTGAATAAATTACATAAACTATTCATAAAAGGGTGGAATTAATGGAAAACATGATGATGAAGGGCTACCTTAGGAACTTGATATTTAAATATTTATTATATTTAATAAATGTTTATAATCTATAGGATGTAAAGTACAATAATCAATTTATTTCCTAACTTATAAAATATTTTTTTTAATAAATAAAAAAATTAAAAGTATTTAATTAAATACAATTTTAAAATAAAAGGTATAATATACGAACTAATATTTGTAAATATAAATTATTATCTAAATTTTATATCAATATTATAAAATAAAATTAAAGATTGTTATCATTTCTTGTGGACAAGTTGTTACAGAACTTGCTTACAGGCCATGGAATTAATAGTAAAAGATGTTCATAGACTTTCTCAATGAAAGCCATGAGTGCTCACTACTGTGACCATTATATTTTATGAGCTCCTCTATTGCTATGAAACTTTGAATTTAAAATAAGGCAAAAATTAGTATCCATATGATAGGAATTTTGGATTCTTCTAGTAATTTATGATTCTTCTATATAGGCCACAATACTATCTAGGCTTTGATAATGCTTCTACTTAAAGACATCAAACCTTTTATGCACAAGAGGAACAAATCTTCATCTCTAGTAATGGATGTTGAGATAACAAAATCCTAGGCACGAATGAAAACAAGAAGTTTCATGAAATTTTTAAAGCAATTACCACTTATTCGAAAGATGGTGGGGCTCTTATTGTTCCAAGTTCTACTCCAATATTTTTCTCCAAACAAAGCTCAGTCTATTGGACTTTTCACCATACCATATCAATGTATACTTTTGTCCTTGTGGAACCCCTAAGTTGCAAAGACTATATGAAAAATTGTGCAATAAAAAAATGTGTGAAGGGCACGAAGGCCTCCTCCACCAATTGTGAAACTATAAAAGAGCTAACATGGAATATGAAGGCCTCCTTCACCAGTTGTGCAACTATTAAAGAGCTAATGTGGAATCCCCACCATAACAAGGACACATGCATGACCAGGGCTGAGCACATTCTAAACCTCTCTCAACCATGTCTGCATGTAAATTTATGCATTGTCTCAAACAATTAGTACTAAGGTTTCTTTTATGAGCAACCCTCATCTTTGTTTATTATGATCATGTATAGTGTCAATGGTTACCCATGTATAATTTCCTATATTTTAATTATATATTAAGTCTATTACTTATTTTCCTGCCAACTACTTTTCCCTCATTTTAGTGCCCCATTTTAAAACTACTTTCCCTCCTTGAAACCATTACAATAATATAGTCAATATGAGTTGTTTATGTCATTTGCGAGAATTGAATTTGGGTAGGGAGGATAACAATAATTCCCCCTAACCAACCGAGATAAGCCCAATTAACATTTAAATGAATGCAATTCTAAGACATGCACATGATATATATATTTATTTTATGATGAGGAATCCTAGTAAATACCAAGGGTGAGGCTATGGTCAATCTAGCCCTTGTATATAGGTTTACACTAGTGGGGAACTAATGTTCTACAGATGAGATTAACAGGGAAGATTTTAGGGGTGAAATTTCAGAAAATGGTTATTTTTTGGACATTTTTTGAAAAAAAATATTCACCAATTTGGTTAAAAATTCACCTATTTTTTACATATATATTGTTAAATAGATGACATTTTCCAAAAAATACCCAATTTTAATAGTAAAATACATGTTTTTTTATTGAATATTCACTAATTTTCTCTTTGTATGACATTTCAAACTAGAATAGTCACTTATAATACTACAAATAGGCATAACATTTGAATCCTTGAAAAATACCTTGGAGACTAAGTTAACTCCATACCATTATACATTAGTGGGAGCCTTGTAGTCCATTGAGACATAAAAACTTTTCTCCCTTATTTCATACCCCTTAATTTATCCTTGGAGATGATGTCCCTAACCTTAGCTCATGGCATTATGCAACATCTTGGGTGAGGATTTGTTTGTGCCTAAGATGGTCTACATGGAGGGAGTTTCTATTAGGTGGGAATAACCTAAACCTCTCCTTATGGTGAGCATGTCTCCTTCAAAAAGTCTTTGTCAATATGTAGGCTATGCTAGCAACACAAAACTTGTCCTACAAACATTAGGAATCTAGATTAAATAATATCGTTCGAATAGTCAAGCAATCCATAGTCATATGTTTACATCATAACATATAAGATGAAATATGTAGTTTCTTGACCCCAAATTGGGTATAAGTATCTTGTCTCACTCTCAAAGTCCATATGCTTATGATTCTTTCTTATGACATTCAATGAATCATCAATAACATCATAATATGCAACAATTAAGAGAGACATGTTATATATAATCAGCATCATGCCAAATAGAAAAACATGCATAGAGTAATAACATTCATTACCATCCTAGTAAACACAAGTGTGTTCACTAGTCATATATAATGAACACACCATATCATACCAAAAAGCATTTAAGTTTATACATCAAACATTATTGGATCATCCATACATTTGGAACACCATCATATAAGTGGCAATAAGTCTACTTAAAAAATGGAATATTACATTTCCATCTCCACATTTTAGGGATGGACCTAAATCTACACATGGAGTTTGGTACATATTAAGAATAAAGCATATTCATCTATTGTTTTCCAATTTAGATAAAGAATTTCATTTCTAATAAGTAGCTATCATTAGAGGAAATTTTAGCCTAAAAGTGTCCATGAAATTTTCATGTGAAAAATATTCAAACCAATCAAAATCCTTTAAATTTAAAAAGAGATGCATATAAATATTTTGGAGGGAAAATTAAAAAACAAAACTACTCTTTTTAATTGTATTTTTGGGTTATCTCCTTATAAGTTTACTCAAATTTGAAGTGTAAACACTCGTTGTATGCGGAATTAAATTCCACATCCAACGAGTGCCCATTATGCATACTTCTGAGAAGACCCACATTGATAAAAATTGAATATACATTAAAAAAGCATGTTTCAACATGTTTTTTTAATGTATCTTCAATTTTTATCAATGTGGGTCTTCTCAGAAGTATGCATAATGGGTACAAGTTGGATGCAAAATTAAAAAAGTTGGATGCAAAATTTTATAATTTTGCATCCAATGAGTGTCTACACTTATTTGAGTAAACCTATAAGGAAATCAGCCAAAAATACAATAAAAACGTAGTTTTCTTCTTTTCCTTCCAAAATTCATAACTCTTATTTTATTATTTTCCTTTAGGAGACCACTTTTAGTCTGAAATTTCCTCTAATTTTTGCATTAAACTCAATTTCCATTGGAATATGATCCCTTAGTAAGGCGAGTTTCAAGTGAATGCTATAGGGGAGGAGTTGGAAATAGAACCCATAGTCCCATTCTTAGGATAAGATGGAAAACTTCTATTATTGGAAAGATTGTTTGACAATTTCTTGTTTAGCACATTGGGGGCATTTTTTTCAAGGCACACCAAGTATTTAATTGTCTCCTATGTACGATCCCACCTATAAACAAAGAACAAGGACAAAATGAATTCTTATTCTATGAAAATGATTTACTTATTGACTTAAGTTTGCAAAACTAGGTTTCTATTTATATTTTAGTCTCTAGAGCTTATGAATCCTAACATCCAAGATAGAGTTTGTAATTAAACTTCTATAATCATAAGATATAAAACATTTCTAAATCTCTTGGCTTAATTCCATATGTAGTCTCTCTAATGGGTTGCTAGGGCTTATAGGCCAAGCTTCAAGAGAATATTATCAAGGATAAGGATTTGAACACATTCCAAAATTAGTGTGTCAACTGGTAGAACTCAACCTCCAACTTTCCCAATCCTTCTAATCTATGGTTCAAAGAGAAAAAAATTGTTATGAATATCTAATTTCCTCTCTTGTATAATGGATTGGTTGAGGATTAAGAAGTCTTGTAACACCATTGGAAGCCATGATCTAGGAAAATGTTTCTTAAGACGTAGATCATACATGAAGGTGTCAATTTTGTAGACCTATTTGGTTTTTATGGTTTCACACTCCAAAGTAATTTTTTCCATGAAGGTTATCAACTTGAGAAGAAGTGACAAGTAATGTATAAAATTCAAGTTATTCTAATTGTTTTTGCCAATGGGTCACCTCTAGAAACATAGTTAAAAAGGAGGATTTTCAAGGCTTTTGACTCTTCTATAAATTTGATGATACATTTTATGCACAAGATATGAGTTTGTGTACACATCCTAATGATGCCCTCCTACCCAATATTTGGGTAGGTAATAGACGTGCCAAGTAACTCTATAGAATATTTTATGAACTTGAGAATTTCCCAAATAAAATACCTAAGGAGTTTCCCAAGCCTTTGATAAGTCAGTGTAGACAATAATTGAATTGAACACTAATATACATGCATGATATCCAATGACTTAGTACGTATATGGAATTGAGTTGTTAGATATATGGGCATGGTAATCCATTTATTAGTTTCTTTATATAAGTTGGAGAAACACCTCCCATTTATCCTCAAGAGATGTCTAAAATGCAAAATGGACATAATATTTGAACTTCAATTAATGGCATGGAATGTTGTGGACACACTTAAATTATCAAACTATGTGCTAAGCCTTGAAGTTATATGCACTATATATGAAACCACTAGGTATTTTCTTGCTAAGGCATATTTTATTACTCTATGACTAATGTGCAACTACTTTTGCATTTAAACTCACTAATTTATCAAGAATAAAGCCAACATAACAAATGATTGCATGTTGGTTAATAATAATAATAATAATAATAATAATAATAAGGTCACAAACAGAACACACACCAAATTTTATGTATGAGCATATGGGCTTCACTTAGGGAAATTGTGACATAGCATGTTTGTTCATGAGATATTAAAGAATACCCCTAGTTGGGTATTTTTTCACATATGATTTTCCCTTCTAGTTGGTTTTTTTTTTTCACATTGATTTTCTTACAGTAAATCTTACGTTTATTTGTGGATGGTGTGTGTGTGTGTGTATTTTCATTCTTTAATTCTTGGATTGAAGATATTTCATACATTTAAGTAGAAAATTAGTAATTAAATAATTTAAAATCCAAAGGAAATTAACCTTCACGGTAGAGATTTCAATACTTTCATTATATATGTTGTGATGATCATGTTCATATCTAAGTAGTTTTCTTTGAGGTATTTTGTGGGAAATCGCAGAGATTGAAGGATTAGTTTAAGAAGAAGGTTGTTGAACCCTAGCCATGGACGATGAGTCTATTCAAGAGATATTTGTGAGTTTGGAAGCATAAGTTGACAACATCAATCACAATATGCACCTCATCATGACAACTATATTAAGCAAGCTTGGATCTTTCAAAGATTTCAAAGATGTTGGAAGTACTAAGAGGGGGGTGAATTAATATTTTAGGAATTGTTATAAATTTATACTTTGAATTTATTTAGCAATAAATCATAGGAGAAAAATCATAAAACAAACAACCATATAATGAAATCAAGCATAGATGACACAAATTTTTTTAAGGTGGAAAACCAAAAAAGGAGAAAACCACCCTTCTTCTTCTTCTCTTCTTAAATCTTTCTTTACATCTATTCAGTGGAACCTACCAATAGGAAACACCCACTCCCTTGAAATGTATCGCTGGCATGGTCCACCAGTAGGAAG
Organism: Pinus taeda; assembly: GCA_000404065.3. Lineage (NCBI taxonomy): Eukaryota > Viridiplantae > Streptophyta > Pinopsida > Pinales > Pinaceae > Pinus > Pinus taeda. The sequence goes on along the minus strand of APFE031285329.1, from coordinate 52,335 downwards.
CACCCACTCCCTTCACTATTTCACTGGAACTCACCAACAAGAAGCACCCACTGCCTTCACTATTTCACTGGCATTGACTAGCAAGAAGCATCCACTTCCTTCATTGTTTTGTTGGCACCCACCTGTACAAAGCACCTAATACCTTAGATCAATTTGCTAGCACCAAACAGATGGAGGCATTGACCCCCAAAATCATGTGGACGGTGGACCTTCATTTCATCCATTTTCAAACTGGATCCACTCCCTTTAATAAAAGCTTAAAAATTAATATAAAAATCTTTAGCAAAGTTTTTCATTGGTCAACAACTCTATTATTAGCAACACATCATTAGTAAACTTTCTTTTGTCATTGACATGTATACATTCCTTCAACATAAACCCTAACCAAAACCTCACTATCAAGCAACAACTTTATTACATCATCATTTTCAAACCTCTATGATCAACAAGCTATTATCATTCATCATTATACTCTACAAAACTTATATATATCAACAATGTATTGTAATAACCACATCAACCTTTCATTCATATTCTTCATCAACAAGCAAATTTTTACACTAGCAAAGAATCTTGCAATACTTGATAGTAGCAATCAAACCCTATCATTAAAACATCTCTACAACACTAACATTGTCATTCAACCAACAACTCTGGTTTCCTCACAATACTAAGTATGAACTCAGTAGTGCATTGACTCTAAATATTAGTATTCAATATAAAACCTTGGACAATATAACTCATTAAGCAAAGCAACACAAACCCTAGATTCCTTGGTCTTTTGGGTAATATATTACCAATCAAAATTTAGCAACAAAAGCTCTAAACACATCCTCAAGCAACCCTGTCAAACTAATTATAACCCTCAAATTAGTCAAAAACAACTTAAATAAAATACCCTAATTTATTTATGAATGTGGCGGTAGAGAAGCTCAACAATCTTGTAGTAGTAGTAAAAATCCAAGCAAAAAACTATATAGATATCATACTTAGCAACATAATTATTATCATCAACATAACCTATCAACATCAATCATCATAGCATATACCTACAAAGCAAGCCTTAGACAAAGATCTCCAATAACAACTTCAACTTCAACATTTTCAAAACCCTAAGACATTATGTAATCGTTCTTGTCACGAAATCCCTGTCATCTTTAACAACATATAAACATTGATATTCATTTGCATAAGAAAAAATACCAGTATAGTCTTTAATAACATAATAACATTGACTTCACTATTCAAATATTTTCCCAACCAAAAACTACACCTATCCTTGTCATGTCATGCCTTAATTATTACAACATGAAACAATTTCTTAGACAAGATTATCTCTAACATGCTTTAACTACTACACCAACAACCAAACTAGGCCAAACGAAATTAGGATTGTATACACTCTACCATACAAGGTTCGGTCAAGTAACACCAAATATAACAATCTTCTGCTGTACCATCGACCACATCAACCCAGTCCTATTGACTCTCCCTGGCTAGACAAAACATTCTACAGCATAAAACATAAAACTTGTTAACAAACTGTCACTTCTGCATTCTGACTTTGGTTCAGTAAATTTTGCTTTTAAAACCTATAATTAAGAAACAAGACATTGCACCATGTGAAACATAGACATAAAATATAATGAGATGTTAGTGGGTGTCATGTGCTATTTTTCACGTTTTTGTTTAAAGTCGGTTCTCAATATTTTAGATCTTCGACAGAAAATGAATCCCGGACCTCAAAACAATTTACTCATTGGCCTTTGTTTATTCGTTTCAAGAAAATGACTTTATTGCTTAAAATATAAAAGCTGAAATCCGGTCATGGATCACGGATATTTTAAAAGCTGAATTCCGGTCATGGATCACGGATGACTGTAGCAACGCTATGAAAACAAATGAATCTAATGAAATTATTTCATCGTTTAAATAAAAAATTGAGACCCTCCAAATGGTAGTGGATGCCTGCAACAACGTTTGAAAATAAATGTATTTAAAATATTGATAATGGATTTTAAATACTAATAATGGATACGGATCGGCGGAATCTTTGCCATTTATATGTGAATAATTTATATAAATTATTTTTTAAATGGTGGAATGGAATTAAAACAGGTATCATATAAAATTATATATAAATGTAAAAATGAATATTTATTTTAATTCAAGTGTTATAAATAGCAAGGAGTTAAAAATTTTTGTTATGGAAAAGTTTGGTAAACTGGTATGAGAAAAGAGCTCGGTAGAAAGAAGAAGTATTACATTGAGGAATTCAACTCAAGTGTGATTTATAACAAAAAGAGTTTATTGGAGTTAGCAAATATTCTTATTTCTCAATTAAGAACCAACTCTCATCAACTTTGATGTGAAACAGGATGATGGAAAATGCTTAAAAAAACTTGGGAAGAACGGGTGTGTACATTTTGAACCTCGTGGAATTCGAAAAACATTTGATTTTGGAATGTAATACATTCAAAGACATGAGAGAAAGTTATGGGAATATGTTACATTGGTTTCTTGGCATTATCTTTTCAACAAGAAAATTGTTGGAAAATTGAACCAGCTCATTATCAATTTAAACAAGAAAAAAATTGAATAATTAAAAAAAAACAAAAAATTAATAATCTCATAAACTATTTTTAATTTCATTAAAATATCATTTCATTTATATTTATTATAAATACCCAATCCATAAAAATATAAAAATATGTGATTCTCACGTAAAGCCTTACCTTTATCCAATTGAATCTCATAAACTATTTTTAATCTCATTAAAATATCATTTCATTTATATTTATTATAAATACCCCATCCATAGAAATATGTGATTCTAACGTAAAACCTTACCTTTATCAAATTGAACATAAAGAAAATGAATAGAAAAGCTGGCACCTTAAACTGATTCTCAAGTAGGACATAAGAAAATGAATAGTAACGCAGTCAACGCCACTTTTAAACAATAAAACTCTTCCTCATTTTTTAATGCAGAATGGTTATGTTTTTTTCCTCTAAAAAAATATAAGAGAGCAAGCCACCAGGGCTCGGCGCCTACAGCATCAGATCTTCTTCAATTCTGTGAGGAATAATGGCACAAGTCCAGGGTAAGGACATCGATGATCTGCCCAGGTGCCCTGCGAATCACATGGCCCTGACGCCGCTCTGGTTCATCCATCGGGCAGCTCTCGTTTACCCGAAGCGCAAATCTGTCATCCACGGCGCCCAGCAGTATACGTGGGATCAGACGTACGAGAGATGCAGGCGCCTCGCATCCGCCCTGGTCAAACACTCCATCGGCCCCGGTACCACGGTAAGCAGTTCTGTATTCGCTTAGCTTAGTGTATGTATTTCAATCCAGAGGTCTGAAGTTTTAATTGGCAGGTCGCGGTGCTGGCGCCTAATGTGCCGGCGACCTACGAGGCCCATTTCGGTGTCCCCATGGCGGGGGCCGTGCTGAATTGCATCAACGTCCGGCTAAACGCCCGGACGATCGCCTCCCTGCTCGAACATTCCTGGGCCGCGGCCGTGCTGGTCGATCAGGAGTTCTCTCGGCTCTTGCACGAGGCGCTGAAGCTGATGGCGGAGAAGCAGGGGACGGGATTCGAGCCTCCATTTCTAGTCGTCATCAGTGACGAGACCTGCGAGGAGGGGAATTTGAAGCGGGCCCTACGGAGTGGTGCCGTGGATTATGAGAACTTCTTGCAGACAGGAGATTCAGGGTTCGAGTGGCAGCCGCCAAACGATGAATGGCAGAGCATCTCGTTGGGGTATACTTCAGGCACCACGTCGAGTCCGAAGGGCGTGGTCATGAGCCACCGGGGGGCGTATGTTGCGTCCCTCGGCTCTGCTTTGTCCTGGGGAATGGCTGACGGTTGTGTTTATCTATGGACTGTGCCCATGTTCCACTGCAACGGCTGGTGTTATACCTGGGCCATCGCAGCGTTCTGCGGCACCAACATCTGCTTGCGTCAGGTAATAGAAATTAAAACTGTAAAACTGTTTTCCACTGATTAGCCGATATCTGATCTCGGTTTTTTGGTTTTTTTGTTTTTGGTTCGGAAGGTTACTGCCCGGGGAATCTTCACCTCCATAGCCGAGCACAAGGTGACCCATTTCTGCGCTGCCCCAGTGGTTCTGAACGCAATAGTGAACTCCGAGACCAAGGATCGAGTCTCCATCCCGCGCGGCGTTAACGCGATGACCGCCGGTTCGGCGCCTCCGGCTTCTGTGCTGGCAAAGATGGAAGAGCAGGGCTTCCACGTGACGCACACATACGGCCTCAGCGAGTCCAACGGGCCGTCAGTCATTTGCGCGTGGAAGGAGGAGTGGGACTCGCTCCCGCCGCCGGATCGAGCGAGGCTAAAGGCCCGGCAGGGCGTGCGTTTCGTCTCCCTGGAAGGGCTGGATGTGGTGAATCCGGAGAGCATGGTACCGGTCCCGGCGGACGGGAGCACTCTCGGGGAGATTGTGATGCGTGGCAACATGATGATGAAGGGCTACCTCAGGAACCCAGAGGCCAACCGGGAGAGCTTTCGCGGCGGGTGGTTTCACTCCGGCGACCTGGCGGTCAAGCACCCAGACGGTTATATCGAAATCAAGGACCGGTCAAAGGACATTATTATTTCCGGCGGGGAAAATATCAGCAGCCTCGAAGTGGAGACCGTGCTGTATACTCATCCTATGGTCCTGGAAGCCTCAGTTGTCGCAAGGCCCGACGAACGTTGGGGTGAGTCTCCGTGTGCCTTCATAACCCTGAAGGGGTCTGCTGATCGCAATGGGGATGAAAGTCGTGTGGGGCAAGATATAATGAATTATTGTCGGTCTGCTCTCCCCCATTATATGGGACCCAAGTCGGTGGTGTTCGGTCCTTTGCCCAAAACTGCCACGGGCAAAATCCAAAAGCATATTCTAAGGTCGAGGGCCAAGGAGTTGGGCGCCGTACCAAAGAGTAGAATGTAATTGTTTGCTAAACAGTGGAGTTCACCACTTTTAACCTACTCGTGATATGAAATATCTTCAACTAAGTTTGCTTGAACATTGCATCATTATCCATATTCAACATAAAAACATACATGAATTTAGTCTTTTTTTAACTAAATATTAATAGAAACAAGGGGGCTGCGGGGCAGCTAGTGCCTGCCGTAAGCTCGAGAAGGAAGAATGAGTTAAGAATGGCCTTATTACAGAGCTTGCTGCAGCAGCAATGTTGTAAGCAGAGAAAAGGCAATGGGTCTTCCTGAATTTCAGAACACCGCCACTGAGAGAGTCGAAGCTGGAATGTGCGGTGATGCATCGATCAGAAAAGTTGGACGAGTAAATAGCCGCTAGTCCTTGCCTTGAGCAGGGAAACGGAAACAGTAGGCATGCAAGACCTGTCCATCATTATATGAGCTTAGTCACAACTTTCAACGAAGGCTTCATGACAAATGCAGGAAACATAAGTATCAATTAGCTTCTCTTGAATGAGCACAGGAACAGTGAAGGTCTTTTTTTTTTATTATTATTATATATTTTTGATGATTTACAAATAGTGCTTTTGTGACTCAGTGTTTTTATTTGTAATCTGGTCGAGCTACTAGACTAGTCTGAGATATTTCAAAGATGATATATTTTTATTTGTAATCTGATCAGCTACTAGACTAGTCTGTGACGTTTCATAGATGATTTACAAAAGTATAGGAATTTTTTATGATGTCCATGAGGATTTAATAGCTGTTTTGGTTTAGAGTTTTTTAATACAAGTAAAGATGGTAAAGCCAGTGTCAGATACATGAAGATGTAATTATTTTTTTAATGAAAAAAGTAGAGTAAATACACTTCACAAAAGGAAAACAAATGATGTAGAAAAATAATATGATAGATTTCTTCCCTACTGACTGCAACAGGTTTGAAATAGCTACAAATCTTTCAATGTGGACATTGCTTATACAAGGAGAAAAAAAGCCAGGAATAAATTCAGCTGAATTAAGAGTTTGGCATGCACATTCATGGAGAAAGTATTTACTCCATAGCAGTAAACCAACTGGCCAATCCCTTAGATAAGTTTTCTTTAGCCATAGTCAATGACCCATAAGAATATCTTTTCAGTATACTTGGAAACACCACATTGAAGATAGTTGACACAATTTCATGGGATCAAATTGGCGCTGTAGCTCAGATGGTAGAGTGCTTGCTTAGCATGAGAGAGCTATGGGGATGGATACCCCGCATTTCCATTGAAGATTTCCTCAGAGATGTCATTCTCACGGGGTTTTGCTTTTTTTATTCCTTTGCCAGAAAACAAACTACATCTCAGACAAGTTACTCTCACAAAACGAACTTCTTAAGCTACCATGTCAGAGTACGCCAAGTAAAGAATCAACAGAAGCGGGATGCTACTTACGATTTTTAAAAGAATGAATAACTTCACATTGAAATTGAATGGGATATATATGATTGTGATAGTGGTATAGGCTATAGAGTGCAGTGATAGTTAGATGAAAATGCCCATTTAACTGAGACATATGGCAGAACCTCGCCATGAAACGTAACAGACCGTTTTGCCAAGAAACCATCTTTTATAAACCAAAATTAAGATTTGCTAATACGTTGAATATGTCACCATATACTTGGCGAAAAGAATAGTTTAAAAGTGTCATTCTAATTAAACTATTTATAAAAGTCTGAATTAACTTTTAATTATTGATGTTAATTCAATTATTGCTCACATTGTAACACAACAACAAACTTGCATGGATTACGTACGTCACTTACAAGTGTCGCTAGTTTCATGTTTCCTGGTGGTAAGAGTTGCAACACTGTGAAAAACGATCAGCCACGACAATACACAACTGCTGTGAAATCTCTGCTCTCTAATTATACAACTAAAGATCAAGGTAGCTCAAAGCTTTTCTCTGCAGATTTAGTCGCTGCCCCGGATTACATGGGTTACTTACAAGTGTCGCTAGTTTCATGTTTCCTGGTGGTAAGAGTGGGAACACTGGGAAAAACAATTAGCCAGGACAGTAACAATTGCTGTGAAATCCCTGCGCTCTAATTATACAGCTAAAGATCAATGTAGCCCAAATCTTTTCTTTGTAGATTTAGTCGCTGCCCCTTCCCGGACAAACTGCGAATTGTGCCTGGAATTTCACCAACTGAATTTCTTGCCTTCAAACCCTTATAATATTTGCAAGAGTTTCACTGAAAACTTTTTTTTACTCTGAGAGGCTAATTTGCCCAATGATTTCTTAGTTTTTACACGTTCTCATTTTAGTATTTCGCTATTTTTTTGCACTTTGTTGTTCCAGTGAATGACATAATCTTCTTGGTGTTAAGAAGTTAACAAGTAGTGGAAACAGATTATGCGTTAATGCTGTTTAGAAGGAAGGATTGCTAGTGCTCTGTCTGTTAGCGGATCTTGTTTTTGGTGGGGAGATTAAAGATGTCAGGGGACAGGAAAATTGCGTCTGTGGGGAGAAGAAATCCAAGGAAAGAGCTCCTAAGCGAGCTGCAGTGGATGATCTTGCTGCCAATGCAAGTAGTTCTCAGCCTAAAAGGTGCGCAGTTTTAGTTGATGTCACAAATATTCATGCTCCAATTGCTTGTCAACAACAAAAAACCAGGTTTGGTTCTTAAATGCAATCCTCCTAATCTTATTCTAAGTATTTTAGCTTTTATCTAGATTTTATTCCTAAAGTGCAAGAATCAGGGAAAGTTAGTTTTGCAGATAAATTTAAGCACGATTTTAGTTTGTTTTTATAATATGAGAATCAGGGAAAGTTAGTTTTGCAGATAAATTTATGCACGATTTTAGTTTGCTTTTATAATATGAGAATCAGGGAAAGTTAGTTTTGCAGATAAATTTATGCACGATTTTACTTTGTTTTTATAATATGTTTAGCAAGACTCTAGCTCTCCTTTTAGCTCAGTAAAACAAGTTTCAGTAAAACGAGTTTGATTCAAAGATATCAATGAAATAGGTTAATGCTTCCAATCCTAGCATTAAAGGGAGGGAGCCTAGCAAGAAGAAAAAGGCAAGAACTTCAACCAAAAGAGTTAAAGATGAAATTCATACGCAATCGAATCCTCTTGCTGTTTCATAAGTAATTTAGTGATTGCAGGAGAGTGGTCCTGCGAAGATAAAGCAAAGATAATGCCATATTCAGTGAGATAAAGCCGAGACTGGTCAATAGTACAAGAATAAACTCTTTGCATTTTCTATGAAAGGAAGAAACTTCAGAAGCAGATGCCTAAACAGTGGGTATGGAATGAATACTTAAAATCTTCAAAATCTAGCAACATTTTTTTTAAACTGTAGATATTTCATATTAAAATCAGCATTTGTAGCACAACTATACCATAAAGTTTACAAAATTGTTGAATCAACCTAGACTAGCAATTGTCCCAAAAGGTACAAAGAGAGGCCGATAGGATTATTAAATTGGAATTGCAAAATTTAGTTACAGAATGAAATCTGATCTATGAGGAGCTTTGGGGCCTATAGATTACAAGAGAATAGTTTTTCACCCATATACCTATTACTTTAACAGGGTGTTCAATTTCATATAGTAAAGCGCTTTCCCATGATTGGAAAATGGCTTTTGTTTTTCTTTTACTTTGATAGCAGTTCTATTCCTGTTTCTTTGGATTTTTTTTTGTTATTGACTTTCACTTTTCTGAACACATAATTTATCCAACCTAGAAACTCACTGTAATTGCCTTAAATAAGTGCCTTAAAACAGTACTTTCAAGAACTTATAGGAAAAATAAGCTAATCATTAATCCTTCACATTAAACCATGTTCACCTGCATCAACATTGTAGGATTTTTTCATTATGGCTATTTCTCACAAAATTATGTTAAGCTACTATTTCTCACAAAATTATGTTAAGCTACAATCCTAATTTTTCCTCTGCATAGGACTCTAGGAATTATTCCTTATCATCCTGATTCCTCTGTAATTCACTGCTGCACTCCCTGGAACACTATCATCATAAACTAAATGGCAGAATCTTTGCAGAAATTCACTGAGATGGCGCCTTCAATTAAGAAGATAATTGTGAGAACGTTGAAGCTTCTCTTCTGGGGAATCTTCTTGCAAGGTACTTATCAGAACATATTTACATGTATAAATATATCCAGCTTTTAATGACTCGCAGCTTATGAAAACCAATTCTCTTTCGTCAGCATCATTTCCTTCATAAATATTTTTTCCAAATAAAAACTATGGCTTGGCCAACAAATAAATGTCACTGTTAAAACCTAGTAGCAGTTCTCAGCACCACTATGCCCATAGCCAATATTTTTTCCTCTGCAATATGATCAACCTTAGCCCTACTAAGAGGTGTGATCAACAAGCTTGGAAATAAATCAATCAAGCTATGAGTGCTAGAAATAAGTGTCAAACTCAGGAAGAGCATTTAGCATAAGCGAACGAAATAAGTTCAGTGATACATGTGAATTTATGTGCTTTGGAGGTTAGTTCAATGTTATGATTACAATTAATGAAATAAAACAGTCAACCAAGATCAATCACAACATAATCCTGAGTGTAAAATATACCATGAGAGGGCCTATCAGCATTAAGAAGATCTACTAGATAATATGGCATGGAAAGAACATAGATCTACCAGCTTAGATTTAAAATTTCTCTTTTGATTTCACTAAACATGTAACTGCAAAATGGACTGGATCCAAGGGATGTTTTTTTAGCTATAAGAGTATTCTTTTCATAGCCAACACAAGTTATTTATGGGTATATATATTATTTTAATAACCAAGATTTTATTTTTAACATTCCTATTGCAGTATACATGAAAATGCTGCATCTTAAAAACTAACATCCGACAATTCAATTGAAGCTAAAGGGAGCATTCATAACTTTTATCTCCAGGATGAAAACCACAAAACCAACACTGGAAGCAAAAGTAAATCAATATAAACGAAGCTGAGATTCAAAATGACAGTTGGGCTAATAAAAATCATCATCATATAAACTCCTTTCAAACAACTTGTAAATAACAAAATGTCCAAATACATAATATAAACCAGTGTTTTTCTTATCCGAAAAAAACAAAATGTCAAAGTGAATAGTCTTGTCAATAACAACTGAAATTACCATGCATACCATATGAATTATTTTCAAGGAAACAACATCTAATATATACCATTAGAAAGCTTGAGCTGGAGCATATGATGTGCCATTCCAATGTCCAAAGATTTTCTTGAGGTCTCCATGCTTATCATATGCTGCTTGTAATTAGGAATGGTTTACAGTTCTATAGCTACAACACAGAGGTGAAGGTCTATAATGTTAGTTGTGTGAAGAGTCCGGGACTGCATATAAGGACCATGATGATGATGAGCAAAACAAGGCTTGACCAGAAGAAGTCAGAGACCCAATACTGCTAAATGAAGTATATGATTAGAAGAAGGTGTAGATGTTTAATTGAGATACTATTGATGGCACCTAGAGGATTGCACCTTGTTATCTGCTAGGTTGTACCAAGCAAAATATGAAGACACCATTGCCTAATGTACAGGGCATTCATCAAATTTTCAGAAGTCCAGAAGTCAACAAGGCACATGTGCCACTTTTCTCTCTCTTTCTCTACATTCTCAAATTTCCAACCCTGCCGAGAATTGTATTAAACATTGATAGCATGATTCTTGCCAAGTAGGAAAAGAATTTATTTTTGCTGTTACTTATATGGCCTAATCGAAATGTTCTGATAATTAATATTTCAGAGTGAATATGACTAGGAAATGTAGCTTGATAACTAATATTTGAGACTATTGTTTGAGACCTTGATGGAGGCATTCAACAGTACCATGGGGTGGGACTCTGCCTGTGTACAGATCATTTTGCAATTAAGGGAATACGAAAAAGAATAGCTGCTTAGCAGAAGGTTGATAGAGTACATCACGTAGGTGATACAGATCAATGCTATGAGTGAGGCCATCAGTTTCCTGATCCTGGATCCAATGCCTGAGTTTTTAGAGCCAACAACCATCTGTTCCCATGCAAGTTTTTGAAGGTCTTTCTGATCTTTCCTAGTGATGGCCATCGTCATCCTCTGATTGTTGTGCCAAGGTTTTTCTCTGTCACATTTGAACAAATTATATTAAAATTGAAAAGGAACAAAAAAGAGCAATCAGACATTCTTACGCACAAACAAACCAACAAAAATTAAGTCCATTCTTTCCCTGAATGCAATATACATTACACCATGAGCTGAAAACTGTAAAGGTTCCTGGAAGATCAAATCTTGGACACATTGAATTTCCCACAGAAAGGTCCTGGAAGAAAATTTATAAGCTAGGCACAAACAAACAATTTGGTATGTACTGAAGAGACCTGTCTTGTCATACTACAAATTATAGTGCTTTCGCTGAATGCAATATTCAATGCACCACGAGCTGAAAACTGTAAGGGGTCCTAAAAGAACAAATCTTAGATGCATTGAATTGAAAACTGTAAAGGATCCTAAAAGATCAAGTCTTCGACACATTCTATATCCCACATAAAGGTTTTGGAAGAAAATTAATAATCTTGGCTCATACAAACAATCTGATATGTACTGAAGGGACCAGTCTTGTCATATTAAAGATTATACTTCTTTCCTTGAATGCAATATTCAATGCACCATGAGTTGAAAACTGAGAATTTCATGTAACGATATATAATGTTCCATGTTAAACCAACTATCTGCATAGGGCTTGCAAAAGGCATGTTTTTGAAGGAAAGCTTTAGTCCCGACATACAATAAATTCAAATCAAATCAAATAAAAATGAATGTGACTGATAGCATAAGTTGTTGAAGAGAAATCATGTTGCACAAGGCATGTTGTTGAAGGAAAGTCATGTTGCACAAGTTTTGTTTTTGAAGGAAGTTCTTAGCTCTGAAGTACAATAACTCCAAGTAAAATGTAAATGAGAGTGACAACATTTTTTGGGTATGCCAAAGCAATTTGTCTTTTGATCTGTATGCCAGCCATTTGCCTTCTGTATAATTAATCATTATAATAATCTGTAAACATGGATCTTCAGAATAAAAAGATTCACTTGTCCAAGAAATTCAGGTGGTAATGTCACCAGTGTTTGAGGTGATATTTGAAAACTATATGATTGGAAGTACAATCTTCATATAGTACCATTGTTCTAGTAGTAAATGGAAGCAATTATTAGGTAAGTCTGCAGAACATAGAAAAGATCAAGAAGACATTCTACAGGAAAGCATGACAATAAGCAGAGGGACACTAATACCATATAAAGCCTTTAATAGAACACGAAGAATATGTCTTTGAAGTCATAAAAGCTGTGGTAAAGCAAGTGAAACATTTACCATTGATGAGTGAACTAAACAGTAGGAGCATGACTGTTGGATTTCACTTTAACATATGGTTTACACATGGAGATGTGCTTGGTAGGTTCTAACTAAACATATATACAATGAAAGTATTCGTTGGCTTCTAAACATATGTACAATAAAAGCATTCTATCACGTATAGTTGTAATTGAGTATAAGCAGCTAATCATATATGCATGATGGGCCATGGCATCGACAACACCAATTAGTGTTTATTGTGGTGCCATATTGTGTGAGTTGTTCTTGTAATTGATGCCGCATTTGCCTGTGTCCATCTCTTTCATAAATGTGAATTGTTAGCTTAAGTAGTTTTCTTATTCTCTTTAACAACTCTATTGCTGGGCGCAAACGGTAAAGCGACATTGATTGTTGTGGCAAGATCCTTGTCTGCATATCTTGTAAGGTTAGTTCCTGTTGCTGGATTCCTTCGCAACATGCATACAACAGTCGTAGGTAACTTGTATCCATACCTATTGCCATCAAAAAAGGAAACATTGTAAGTGACAATGAATATGTTTGACAACTTTGTTGAATATATAATACAAAATAAACAATTCCAACAAGTATAAAATCATATGAAAGTAAATGTAATAGCAAGCAAAGGTATGTGAAAGTTTGTTATGTAGTGAGTGGTGTTTACCATGTGTGTAATTTTGGAAGACAGGTTGTACGAATGGCTAAAGAGTATTATCTTGAATAGACTTTGATGCAAGCAATGAATCTTCTTGTATTCTACGCTGAAGATATGGATTCTTGTGCATTTGTGCAATGCATGAGAATGGGAATACTGGATTGATGTGTATGTCTGCCAATGACCGCACTCTTGAAATTGCAGTGAACGTTAGCCCTTGGCATTCTCTGGTGCCGATGTCCACTGTTGCTTTGTCTAGTGTCATTCCTTGTGACTTGTGGATCGTTAAAGCCCATGCCATCTGAAGTGGTATTTGACGGCGTGTACCCCTTGTGATGGGAGAAATAGGTACATATGTTGGGTGTGAAATGTCCCATGGTGTTCCTTTGTATTGTTTAAATTCGACAACCACGAAGGATGGTAATTCTGGGGGCTTTGAATCAATTGAATAAAATATTGAGATGACCTTCCCAAGTGCGCTGTTGACGAGGCCTGCATGTACCCATAAGTTGCTGGTGAGCATAACTTTTTGTTCATTGCATAAGAGCACTTTTGCAGGTAGCTGTTCATCTTCTGTTGTAGTAGGAGTCTTCTACCTTTGTTGTTCTGTAGAACAGACTGCTACTGGGGTGTTCAATTTTTTAAGCATTATCTTATTATGTAAGACAGTTGAGTTGTTTGTTGCAAATAGGTGCATGGATTCTTCAAATATGCATTTTTCTTCATGTGTAAGAGATGAACTTGTTCTTGACATTAGGTGCTGCCAATCTTCAAGTGTAGCTATTCCATTCCGAAGATTTGCAAGTATTTGGCGGAAAGCAACCTGGGATGTGCTAGTTCCTTGTTTACGGAAAACGGTTGAAAGTGTTATGAATATGTCGAAGCTGCGCCAAAGTGCAGTGCCACGTGATGTCCCAGCATATAAAGGAATGTCTTTTACAAGCGGTAGTTGGCCTAAATCACCGACAAGGATAATTGAGCAGTTACCAAAGGGTGCATTCCGATGAAGAGGAAATGCCTCTCTTAGACGATCGTCAATGCGAGAAAGCATTTTGGGACCAATGAAATTCATTTCATCAATGAGAATGTATTCTACATGACAAAGTTGCTCTTGCAGTTGTAGGAGTGGCTGGCCTTCGAGAGGATGCATTGTTTGGATAGGGATACGAAGGGCAGAGTGAATTGTGAGGGCATTTATGTTGAAAGCTGCAACGCCGGTTGGTGCAAGTAATAATAAAGGGTTTTTGTTTGCTGGTGAGTTTTTGACAAATTCTTGTTGCATACATTTAATCAAATGGGATTTTCCTGTCCCAACTGTCCCTTGTATGATGATTCTGCGTGGTGGTTTTGGCGAAGGGGCTTTGAAGTGTGAAAAATAGTGGTAAAATCTATATTTTGGGTAGGGGATAATGTGTGATCATGGGGAAGGTTTGAAAAAGAATGATGTTGGTTTTGAATGGTTGAGTGGTTGAAATCAATGAAATTGATGGCAGTTTCTTGCAAGGGGGGAGGGATAATATTTTGTGACCAACTGTGGTTGACATCAAAGTCGCGATAGCCAATCATGTCGAGGTCATCAATTGCAATATTGTAACCTGGGTGTAGCTGAGAGAGGACTTGCCATTCATTCATCTGCATGGAATCAGGAGGGGTGTGCGGGGTAGTTTGATCTTCAGTAGGTGGGCTTTGTGGGTGTTCAATTTGTCGATGGACATGCCATGGTGTATATGTACCCTTTTTTTGTTCCCAGTGGGCGATAATTTCTGCATCAGTTGAACCAATATCATCAGGGAGTGTTCGGAAGGGGAAATACAATAGTAATTCACTCCAGCAGAAGGTGGCATAAGAAGGATTAGCAGAGGAAGGAATGACATTGTACAGGGAAAGACATGTACAATCATTGGGGGGAATATGTGTTTCCATTGGTTATTCCTCCGCTGGGCAGAATATGACCACGAGCGTGCAGCTTCAAGGAGGGGCAGTGATTCTAATGAGGCAGACCTGTACATATATGCAACGATAAAGTTTGGTGTCGATCTGGGATTTTCACTGTCTTGTGAAACACGTCTGAAAACAGCTCTGTTGACATTCAAAGAAAGAAATGTACGGCTGCAGAGAGAAAGAGGTAGCTTTTGTAACATATGGCATATTTCTTGTGCACCGATGTCTCTATCTGCGATCGTTTCTGTAAAGAGTTTTCGGATGACAGCAACAGTAGGCGCTTCTGGAAGTGCACTTTCTGATAGCCGTGATAGCATTTGACGGTAGCTTTCAGATCTTGTTTTTGCTTTTGCTGCATACTTTGAAATATATTTCAACACAGCATGGCGAGAAAGGACTGGTTGGAAATCAACATTCGCTCTCCAAATAGAGAGTAGATCGACATTGTGAATATTCAACCTTTCATCATTACGAGCAGGGACGTAGGTTTTATGACCTTTATCATCAATGAAAAGTGAAGAAGTGGAATTCAACTCCCATGGTACTCCATATCGGAAGCTAAGTACATTGTCTTTCTTACGAAGACAAGAAGATTCATGACACTTTGTATGACGTTGAACGCAGTTGACGAGCTCTGTATAGTCTTCAGACTGATTGGACGCGAATATTGATGCTGTGTCAAGAAGACATGGGTTATGAATTGTTGATTGGTGAAGTGGAATATTTCGGTGTTCTGCTTGGCGTGGATTCCAGGCAGTTACGTAGTGGTCGAAATATTTCTTTGCATTAGCAATTTCTAGTGCATTGTCCCAATCAAGTGTGTCCATGTCTGGTGCATTTTGTAGCCAGAGGAAGCCATGAATGTGTGCGGATCCTCGATGTTGCCATTCGTATCTGAAAATAATATGAAGTTTACATATGGATAATACATATATGTACAATGTATAAAATTAATGTAGAGGGAAATGGATATTAATTAATACCTACACCAGTAGTCGATTGCATGGAGGCCTTTTTGTAGGATTTCTTCAAGGAAAATTGTGAATCTGCAATGCATATATTGGGCTATTAGATGTCGGTTTTTAATTATGTTTTGAATTTTCCATTGGAAGGGGTTGACTGAATTGGAAGGAACACTGTTGGGCATGATTGTGTGCAAGTCATGCCATTTAGTATCAGCTGTGCTGAGAGTGAAGAA
Organism: Pinus taeda; assembly: GCA_000404065.3. Taxonomy (NCBI): domain Eukaryota; kingdom Viridiplantae; phylum Streptophyta; class Pinopsida; order Pinales; family Pinaceae; genus Pinus; species Pinus taeda. The sequence continues at coordinate 36,215 of APFE031285329.1, read as the reverse complement.
GAAGGTTGGGCTTCCTATTTGTGTGATCATGTCAGTCAACTCAGATCATCGTTTGTTCCAGAAAGACCGTGTTCCTCGTAGGGCTGAACCGAACTGCATTATTTGCTCTGGCAATTTTGATTCTGGAGAATCATGCAAACACTGTCGTAGATCTGAAACCGTTGTTGGCAAGTTGTTGTCAATGTACTTTTTCACGAAAACATTAGCTGTTGCTTGGCTACGGTGGTGCAATAGAATGTTATAAAGATAATAGCGGAATCTTGGGTGTTGGCCGAAGCGGTTATCATGGTAGTGCAGCAAGTGTAAAGCATATTCATGCATCTCAACTTTTGTAAGTCTTGGTTGCATGATCATTGTGTTTCCTGTAGGGAAGAGTGTGGGGAATGCCATGGCAAAGAGGCTGATGGTGTTGTATTCATTTATAGCAGTTAAAGATATTGGAGGCCAATCGATAGAGCTTGTTGAATTTGAATGGGGCAAGTGCAAATAGTTACGAATGTGCTCAAGCTCAGTGCATGAATTTGGGAGGACTGGAACAAAAGAAGAGGGTTGGATTTCTGATGGAGGTAGCATGACATTAGTATCATACGTAGAATCAGTAGTGTCTTGATGGGGTTCAAAAGAGGAGGTGGTTACATTATGGAGAAGGGAAGAAATCTCTGTAGGGTGATTTGGCAGCGCAAAAAGTGCAGATGAATTGAATTGAACATCACGGTAGTAAGGGTCATTTTTTATTTTGTATTCAAGGGCTGCAAGGACGTGTGATTTGCAAACAAAGAATTCGTAAGCTTTTTCAGATGGAGTTTGCCTTTTGACAATGAGGATGTCTAAGTCAGAGAGCATTCGGGGTAAGTATTTGGCAATAGTGGTGATGTCTTGAGGGAAACTAATTGTATGGCCACTATATTTGTATTGACCACCACGGGAATGAGTGACTTGTAGAATGGGGTTGACACATGCGATGAGCATTTCTTCAACCTGTGTTAACTGGTGAAGGACATAGGGTTGTTCTCTAGGGTCCATGTTGTTTAGTTCAGAAAACCGACTGGCTGATTTGGATGACGCACAACGAAAACAAGAGAGTCTACCATGGAAAAGCTTTGTTTTCATTCCTGGGTATGCTTCCTTGCATATTGTGCAAACATGCAAGGTAGAAAGTTCATCAATCCTTTCTCGAAAGCGACGGTGTTCATTAGTAAGGGGAGGGTTATATTGGAATTGATGAATGTGAGATGGGTTGGTTTGTATAGTTGGGAGTGCATTTGAGGTGGGAAGGGATGTAGAGGAAGTAGTAGGGTTGTTGCGATTTTCATAAAGTAGTTGACATCGTGCATTTATTCTATCCTTTTGTTGTGCATAAAGAAGACGGCGCCGCTCGTTTTTGGCTGCAACTTGATTGTTTGTTGGCATATCTAAACAAGTACAAATAATTATTGTTATTTTTGCTAAATGAGTAGTGCATGTTTGGAGAATGTAGTACAAGTATTAGAAATAACTTTTTTTAGGTAGACTAGGTAGAAGGGAAAACATGCAATTAGGAGTGATATAAAATCATAAGTTATTTTGGCGTCTAACATTGAAAGGAGAGAAGCAAGATAAAAAATATGTTGCTGCCTTCTTTTTCAATTGTTTTTTTTGTTTGGCATGTTTGAACGATAAAATGAATAGATTAGCAAGCAAGAGATCATTGTATAGCATGTAGACAACGAACGAGAAACATATGTAGTAACTCTTTGCAAATCTTGATATCTATATTATTAAAATGTAAATGGAAAACATACGTATTTTGGATGGTCTGGAAGAGAGTATTTGAAGTGAAAGTTAAAGTTTGCATCATAATAACATGGGTGTGTAATTTACAACACTATGAGACAATGAGTTGTGCGGATATGTTTGTTTATGTACAAGAAGTCGTGTTTGAAGAGACCCTAAAAAGCAGTTCACAGGTGGCGAACAATAGGTCGTTTTGAAGTGGACATTGCTTAAAGGTCAAGCAGTGCTTCTTTGCATGCAGAGGCATATTGAATTTATTCTGAATTGATCAGTATTGGTTGCAAGTGTTGAATACCGTTGAAAAAAATATGCTTTAATGCAAAGTGTTAGTTGGAAGCATCGTCCTGAAATTCGGCCACAAATTTCTTGCAGACCGCTGGTTCGATAGAAAGAAGGAACAAATCTTTTGTCGTGATGCCCATGAGCTCGTTTCTTGCATCATTGAAAACTGTGACGTTCTGCAGATTCCCGGTGTGGTCATGTAGTTCAATTTTAAGTTTGTACCGGTAGTCACATTCTAGGAAGTTATCGTTACATTTGTACAATGCCATCCCATGGAGGAAACATGGGCCGTGCTTTCAAGTTTCTGCAGATTTTTCTTGTTCCACATGTATGCTTGGTATAGACCAAAGGGCATCCTTCTAAAATTATTCTATGCAGGGCCACAGGGCATATGCGGGTCACAAAAAGCACATAACTCCCAACAAAAGATAGATGCTTCCCTTCATATTTCAACCCAAATATGTGGCAGTTCATATGAGAATTGAGAAAGACTGGATGATCCAGTGCAAGAAGCTTGAGATCAGGGCCAGAGCTAGAAATGGCAAGGACTTGAAAATTTGTAGTAGTAAGGAGGAAATAATGAAGAGGGTTGCTAACATTCCTGGACTGGAGAAGCCCTCTGTTTTTTGCTGGCTGTTGCCGATGATCTTTTAGAGGACAAAGTGTTGTTAGAGGGAATTGGACGTATGTCAACTGTAGATTACAAGAGCCAGAATGTGCACATTCTCCAAGGGAATGATTATTCCATTTCCAGTACTGTTTGTTTTTCTTCCATTTTAACAAGATCTGATTTTGAAAGTAAAATGAACATTTCAGGAATTAAAGCAAGCATTATATAGTGTTGAGTATGGAAATGCATCAAAATGTGATGTTGAATTGTTGTATGTGAAAAGAATATGTATACATAGTTTTTAGGATAAACTGACTTGAGAACTATACCCTACTTTTATGTTGAACCATTTTAGTTTATATTTCTATTAATCATAATACCCTTGGCGTAGCTTGTGTCAAACTGATATACTTGTTTTGAATGATACATTGGAAAATACAAATTACAGATCCTAAACAAAGATATTCAATTGGTAAAAATGATGTGCAGGCATTGCAAAGTTCCATATTCCAAATGGTTGTTTGATTATTTTTCCAAATAAAAGCATCGTGTGCAATGTAGTGTCCACGTTCTTAAGAGCAGATAAATAATTCCAATTTGCAATCACAAAGGATGATCCAGTTTTATGTTTCCTTCCCATGCCATGACTGGCTACAGTTTTTGGACTAGGTCAAGAACCTATTACAGAACAAAAGTATCTTATGAACTGCAATGTCCATCTTCACAAAAGCACATATAACAAATCATAGCTGTAGGTTATGATATATATAGTGTGTGCATATGGATGCCTACATATTTTCAGTTGATAAACGAGTAGTGCATGTTTGGAGAATGTAGTACAAGTATTAGAATTAACTTTTTTTATTTGAACATAGAATTACTATTTTTTATTTCAACATCGGTGAAGGTAGGTAGATTAGGTAGAAGGAAAAACATGCAAATAGGAGTGATATAAAATGAATAGATTAGCAAGCAAGAGATCAATGTATAACATGTAGACAACGAATGAGAAACATATGTAGTAACTCTTTACAAATCCTAATATCTATATTATTAAAATGTAAATGGCAAACATACATATTTTGGAATGACTGGAAGAGAGTATTTGAAGTGAAAGCTACAGTTTGCATCATAATAACATGGGTGTGTAATTTACAACAATATCAGACAATGGATGTGCGGAAATGATTGTTTATGTACAAGTAGGCGTGTTCCAAGAGACTGAAAGAGCAATTCACAGGCGGCGAAAAATAGGTCGTTTTGAAGTGGACAATGCTTGAATGTCAGTGAGTGCTTCCTTGCATGCAGAGGCATATTGAATTTCTTCTGAATTGACCAGTATTGGTTGCAAGCGTTGAACACCGTTGAAGTAGTCTGCTTTAATGGAAAGTGTTAGTTGGAAACGTTGTCCTGAGATTCGGCCAAAAATTTCCTGCATATCAGTTGGTTCAATAGAAAGAAGGAACAAGTCTTTTGCTGTGATGCCCATGAGTTCGTTTCCTGCATCATTGAAAACTGTGACATTCTGCAGAGTCCCGGTGTGGTCATGTAGTTCAATCTTAAGTTTGTACCGGTAGTCACATTCTAGGAAGGAACCGTTACATTTTGTACAATGCCAAAGATTGTTAGAATGCTCCACAACCTTCTTCATGCATTGTTTTCCATTGAAATCTAATGGACATGCTAGAAAGTAGAAGTCGTCCATATGAAGAGCAGTAATTGTTGCTCGAACTGAAACCTAGATTGCTTTATCGGAGAGTTGCATGCTGGCAATTTCATAAAACGTCTTTTGTGGTAGGGCACGTTTCGAAGCAACACCATAATTCCTACTCAAAGATGGAGAAGAGGAGTTGTAACCTGTTTCACGGAACCATGCATGTAGTTGGTGAGTTTCTTCAACTTGTGGATTTATTATGAGAGTGCTTGTTGGTATCGTCCCTATTGTGGTGCCATTAAAGGCAGATACGCGACCTCCTTCGATTGCAAGGATTGGTGGGTTGTCGAAAGAGTAGAATTCAGAAAGGTTCTGTCCTATATAGTCACAATGGTCTCCCCATAATGTTACATCAATGCTAAAACCCGACTTGTCTTTTAATATTAGTGTTTTCCTTAATGTTTCACTTCCATCTTTCCGTCGAATTGTTGATGCAGGTGAAGTGGAGGTAACAATACCAATGACATCCACATTCATATTTGGACGTGCATTTTTTACTTCAGCAATAGTCTTGAAGTGAAAGCTCTGGTAAGGGAACGTTGGATCATCTGTGGGACATGGATGGATAGTGGAAGCAGCAAACAAGTAAATTTCCCATTTGTTGTTGAGGTGGTTGTAGATTGGATTTGCTTCTTTCACTGTGCCATTTGAAACAATGTATAGCTGCCCAACTTGAATGAGATTGTAAAGAGATTCGGCCAGTGCAACAAATGCATAAAGGTGGATCTCTTCCCTATCACGATTGATAAGGTCAAAACCAAAAACTTTTCCTGAACCTCGTACATTGGTGTAAGCCTTCAATGATGTTTTTGCCGATGCCCTACCTTGGATTGACCAATATTTTCAGTAAGGGTTGAGTGCCGTGAATGGAATTGTTGTAGTTGTTCCTGTAGTTGGTGGAGTAACTACAAAGGGCAAGGTATCTTCAGCCGATGAGGAGCTAGACTGGGATGTACCCGCTTGTGCATGTAGTAGCGTCGATGCATCCCTCGTCAATGCTGCTGAGCGCAGCACAACTTCAAGCTCAACAACTCGAATGGACCTTATGTAAACAAATGAGAAATGAATTAATGAAGAGTCCATTTTCCTTCTTTAAATGCAAGAAGCATTTAGAAGGGAAAAATTAAAAGAGGGTAAATTCAAATGGTGGGCCTTACGAGGAGTTTTGGAGCACTGTGCAAGCTATTTTTTTAAGTAGAATTATCGAGCCAATTTGGATGTCTCCAGATACAACCTGTGGGCCATATGCAGATGGTAGCAAAGTCTTATGTTGATGTGTTCCATCAGATAGAGTGATATGGAAGTGCGAGGATGTTGTTTTTAATGAGGTTACAGAACCAACATCGATTATCTGAAGCAGTGGTTGAATCTCGGTGCAACCATTCAACAATAGAGGAATGACATTCGTTGTCAAGATTGTCTCCATAATATTAATAGGAGGTTTCTTTTTCCTGTGATAGGAGTACCTGCAATGCATCAATTTCACAACAACACAAAATTCTAGTCAAAGAAGATGTGATGTGAATGCGGATTCTAATCTAAGAAGGCTAACTTTTGATGGTGAAAAATAATAAGGGCACAACCTAGATGTGGAGGAGAACAACCTCTCGTATTAACCACCCAAGGTAGACCACATTAACAAAAGTGCATGTTAATCAGATTCAATACTTTCAAAACATTATTGAAATAGGAACATTTGCCAGCCATTACTGATACTGATCCTTTCTTGAATATTTTGTTCGCACATGACATGTGATCTTCTAGGAAAAATCCACACGTTTTTTACACAATGTACAACCCATTAAGAGATTTGTTTAAAGCAAGGCAATTGCCATATATTTCGCTCACTTAATTTACCCTTTGCAGGAATGAAATGGATAGGCATTCATAGTATTTTTTGCATAATTTATACTTATCTGTGCACTCTAGGGTATGTCTGCCTAAAACTATATATTTCTTGTAAACCTACACTATATGATATTAAGAGATGTGTTTCAAGAGATGTGTTGAAATATGGGTAACAGGTTTCAGTCATCAATGTAAAAGAGGCATTCGGTTCCCATATCGAACAAAGCTGAAATACAAAATATAAAACCCACCATCCAAAGTAAGTATGAGAGTTTTCCTTTACATACACACTCAATAACTCTTGCTCACTCTTCTGGTGGGCTCCTCTCCAACTCGAGGAGGGGGGTTCTTCCCAAACAATCAGATTGCTAAGGCTATCGAATGAACACAGAAGGTGAATTTTGTATAGTAATCCTTAACGAAATGGGTGACAATAGTACACTGGATCAATGGGTGAGGGAAAGAAATATGAAGGTAAAATCCTCATTCTGCTATATAATTTCTCTCTCCTGTAATTTATTTTATGTTCTGCTCAGCCTCAAATCCTCACTTGTCAAGTGTTATAGCTTTTTCTGTGAAAGCCTTTTTTGGAATCTTCCTCCCCAACATCTTGTGATGACTCCTGTGTTAGCACATTGGAGCTCTCAATTGGTAAAAGATAATGCCTTGAGCTCTCAATTGGTAAGAGTTGTTGCATTAAGTCAGATTGAATGATGATGGGAAAATAGTTTAGAACAACAACAACATATCAGTCAATAAGCTCTTCTATAATTGGGGAAAGGATGCCTCTTAGAAATTCAAAATAACGTGGCACCATGTTGCAGAATATGAGGAATCTCATAAGCTTTATGTAGGAGTGAAGACTATGATCAATGAGTTCTAAAACTATAAACTTCTAAGGAACCAAGAAAACTCACAAGCCAAAGAACTCCTACATTGTTGACTGCACCTACTTTTTCTTCAATCCACTTAGGTCACACCTTTTAGCTATTTTATTTTTTGCTTGAATTACAACGGTATTTTTTTATTACAAAAATAATATATGAAGCAAGGTAAAATCCTCAAGACCAAGTGCCTAATCACACCTTGGGAAATGGAGTCAAGGGAGCATTGATCAAACAGGGAAAGTGCATGCAAATGTAAGGCAATATGGGTTGCTATCCATGGCACAAATCAACCAGTTTGCTAATTTTCATTACAGAAAATTACCTTGGAAGGCTACAGGGGCCATACCTAAGCATTTTTCATGAATGTGTCATTATGTTAACCTAGTGAGAAATTGGTTTATTATTGCAAACAAGTGATTTTATTATCTCTACCCACATTGCACACACAGGGATTCTGAAAATTTGTTACAATAATTAATGAACTTGTATTAGTTCAGAAATCTTAGAAATTGTGCCACATAATTTAGCCCAGATTTCTCTCTCAGTTGTATGGCCTCCTTGGAAATTATGCCACTTCAATAAGCAACCCCTGAACAGCCTCAATCTGTGTGCATCAAATGTGATCCAAAATCTATACTTGTGCACCCTTGTATGGCATGTACAACCTCACATATGCACCCAACTACCTTGGGGATTGTGCAGCTGCATGGCTCCTACAAATGATTGCCTAAAGATGCATGCAACGAGAATAATTTGGCCCTCATTCTGCTATATAATTTTTCTCCCCTGTAATTTATTTTATGTTCTGCTCAGCCTCAAATCCTCACCTGTCAAGTGTTATAGCTTTTTCTGTGAAAGCCTTTTTTGGAATCTTCCTCCCCAACACCTTGTGATGACTCCCGTGTTAGCACATTGGAGCTCTCAATTGGTAAAAAATGATGCCTTGAGCTCTCAATTGGTAAGAGTTGTTGCATTAAGTCAGACTGAATGTTGATGGGAAAATAATTTAGAACGATAACAACATATCAGTCAATAAGCTCTTCTATAATTGGGGAAAGGAAGCCTCTTAGAAATTCAAGATAACGTGGCACCATGTTGCAGGATCAATGATCAATGAGTTCTAAAACTATAAACTTCTAAGGAACCAAGAAAACTCACATGCCAAAGAACTCCTACATTGTTGACTGCACCTACTTTTTCTTCAATCCACTTAGGTCACACCTTTTAGCTATTTTATTTTTGCTTGAATTACAACGGTATTTTTTTATTACAAAAATAATATATGAAGCAAAAGCTTCTCCAAAACCCTTGATCCATAAATTTTGGAATTGTAGACCTCTTACCGTAGGTGAAAAACATAGAATTATAACATAGAATTATAGACCTCTTATGGGAGGTGAGAAACAAAGCCAAAATAGAAAAGTCCATACGCATGTTGTCTACATGGCTCCAAACAACACAAACATCAAAATCCTTTACACGAACCCTCCTGGTGGTTCTTAGCCTACCCAAAAACTGTACTCATGATACATCAGTATTCAATATAGATATTAAAACTTTGTTGCTTGAATAGTGCAAACATTTCGGATATTCAATTAAAGAATTGATGAACGATTTTCCCTGACCAATCCATGTCCTAAAACCAACCCTTTGCATGTTCTTTCCAAAATTTGAAGAATGGATAGTTGTAATTACAAATAAATTATATCAGGACGATGTTTCAAATGGGAAGTTGCTCAGGTCATGAATAACAAGTCTCAATGATGTGTTCAATTATGCATCTCGGCATCTTGAACCTTCCATAACTACTTTTATTTCTATCCCATCAATCAAGTGAATGGAAGCATCCTATTTTGTCAACATGTTTTTCTGTCATTTTGAAGAACAAATATATGGGGAAAGCACCTTAATATTCTAAAGAACAAGGGTCAAATTGGAGGGTCCCTTCGAATAAATTTTCATTTAGAATGTTCAAAGCAACACTTTACTTTCAGATACTGCTAGTTCTAATCAAATAAGCTACAAAATCAAAACCTAATTATACCCATTGTCTTCTCATGGCAAGAAATCTCTTATGCTGCTTTTTCATGTGAAAGGGAAAAACTGTAGAGACCATTCTCTAAAAAGTATATGCCCATCAAAGGGCATCTCGTGAGATTGAACCACTGTGTATTACTGTCTAAGTTGCATAAAAACAATCTGGATACAAATCCACCAGATATTTTCCAAGTTCCTTCCATGAATATGCCTAAATCCTATGCTCCCTCTATTTTGCAACATACTTAGTTAATGGCTAAATCAGTCTATCTTAACGCACTTGTTTTCTACTGAAATATTCAGTCGATAATATCCTTGATTGGTTCCAGTTTGAATCATGCTACTCTTGGGACTCGGGTAGACTACAGTGCCAGAGAGAAGAGACCAGGTATCGAACCTGGGTCTGTCCAAAGTGAATGCTCCATTTCTCCTACCGCTAGACCACATCCTAGCTAACTTAACAAACTTTTTATAATGAACTGTAAACAATTGATAGTAAATCGGAAGGCACTTTAAGAAACAGGAGAAAGCACAAAAGTAGTTCGGAATCAGTTTTGACTGATAGAAACAGAGCTCTTTATAACGCAATGAATACTCAAAAGTCACAAGTTGACTCGGCTCTCCGAATTGGCAAGCGGTGTCAAAACTCCTGCTTAAAATCGGTCAGACTCAGTTTTGGTCAATAAGGTGGTGGAGTTTTACCAAGTTTGACGAAATTATGTTCCCTGAATTTTTTAATAAACGTGCTCTAAACTACTAGATATTTTCACTATTTTCGAAGCAATACAATGAAATGTAACCAACTTACAATACTCAAAAGATCCACTTCAGCTGAGATGCTACATGTGAAGGTATCTATTCCACTATATTCATGTCATAGGTGAAGAGCTTTCTTCTATGGATTTACCAAAGACTTGCAATTGGCCTTAACCCTATTAAACACTCCACTCACGGACCAGACAGACAAAGAGGGACAAAATGTGTCTTTGGGATTTGGATCAACATAAGATATCTAAACAATCAAATTCGCCAAATGACCTGCAGCTTCCCCAACCGTATAAAACAATCTGCTCGTACGGACCAAACAAACCTTCAGAGGCAGAACATGTTTTTGAAGGCTGGAACCTCGGTGGCATATGAAATAACCTATAACCAAAACTCGTTGACGTCTATAAAGTATCTTGATTTAACAAATTGCAGGGAATTGCCTTGATAAGTTTCATTAGTTTCATAAGACGCGAATACAACCTTCTACTGGATTACTCAATGCAAATACTATAACGAAGATTTCAATGTATTTTGCATCTATTCGTGTATATTAAGATACCCATCAAAAATTCAAGTATCTGGCGCACCTGGAAGAAATGATATTGTGCAGAAGTATCGGCCTAACAACAGCGTGGGCTCACGATTTCCAGCTTCGTTCTTCGTTCGTGAGATTGTCGAACCAGGCTCCTCTGTCAGTTTGAACACTGCTACACTGTGTGAGATTGATCCAAGCTGTGGGTAGTTTGTGAAATTGATGTCGGTAGGTTGATCCATGAAGGCTGCCAGTAAGGTCATGGAAGCAGGAAAACCGCAGAACAATTGATCGTGCCAGAACAGATGTGGGTTTTTGGGAGTAATGAGCAATAATGGATCTCGTTTTTTCTCCGATTTATGCTTGATTGTGTCTCTGTTCTCTGTTCCGGTGGGTACAGGATCTAACCAGCATCCTGTTAGCGCGCCAACTTCGGGCAGCCTGAAGGCCGCCTGTCAGCACTGGATGCTACCCGGGATTAACCCCCAACGCAACTTCCTGCTCTCCCCTTCCCGTTCGTCAACAGAACCGCAACTGGTCTTGGACAGGTACCAAACAGAACCGCAAAGTGCGTGGAGTAAGTAACAGGAAGGAAGGCGGTTGTTGTGTGTTACTGTGTAGAAGTCATACCAAAAGTTGAAAAGCCAGTTGGATATCGAAGCCAACTCTGAATGAACTCCACCTCCATTACTTTCTTCTCCGCATTTAAATCCATCTAATGACTTCCCTCCTTTCGAATATGCCCCACGTAGAAGTGAAATCCATCCAATAAAGTTGGGACGCACTCCAACAACTTTTGCTGCCACGATGACTTTCAATCATTTCTTCTGTTTGCCTGGCGACCGCGCATACTTCTCACCGTTGTTTCCTTCATCTTTCCTCGACGACGAGGTGTTATGCCCGATCGACGCTAGGTGTCAGCATGAGGACGAAGGGGACCCGACGCCACGTGTCAGCCGGAGAACAAAAGGGACGACGAAGGTCCCTTTCAAAGGAAGGTCTATCGGCCTAAATATACAGTTCTTTTCATTTACCTGGTTTTAAAGAAATCCATACTAAATACACTGCATTACTAGAGTATCTAGCAGTATGTATCTGCCAAAAGATGCATAATATCTTGCAGGATTTTGTATACATTCTATTTCTCAGTATCTAGAGTAGCAGTAACTTTGTGAAGTTCTTTCCTATCCAGAACAGTTAGTTGTGCATTCTATCCTGAACAGTGACTTGCGCATTAAGGTCAAGAATATCTAGCATTGAATGACTTACAAAATCTCTAGTGGAAGGAGAACCTAAGTCAGGGGGCACCTCAAGTCAGGGGCTTTTTTTGTAACAATTGTGCTATCGAATCCCCAAATACAACTCGCTTTCTTGCTATCTATGCTCGACCACTGGCTATCGGCTATTTATGAAGTTTGGCTGCAATATAGTCTTTGGAAGTGGACAAATGAGTACAGCCATGCAAACTATTTTCAACATGTGTTAGTCATGTGTTTACATGTGAATTCTCTTTGTAAGTTGATGGGTGGGGGACCAGGCAAACTACTTTCAACATGTGTTAGCCATGTTTTTACATGTGAATTCTCTTTGGAAGTTGACGGGTGGGGACCAGGCACCTTCGAAGGTAACTAATTTAATGCCATTTCTCAAACCAAACATTTGATGTCAAGAACTAATGCTGGCATTAGTTTATTTTTTGAAAATATTAATGAAACCAATTCTTACTGTATAACCTTTATAGCCTCTCTGGCTCGGGGAGAGGCCAAATAAGACGGAAAAAATTCATATTGGCGATAAAAACCAATGCTTTGATAGGTTGATCAAAAGTATTTCATAAAATGCCAACGAAAAACTTTGAGTTACTTGCAAATAGATTAATGCTAAGACTAAAAACTGAATTTAATACTAATACTAAAAACTGATTACTATAGTCCCATGCGGTAGGTGGCAAGGAATAAAGATAGATAGATAACCTATAATAGATAGCTTTAACTACCATATTCATATCGATACTACTTCACATTTATTAATAAGTTGTCATACAAATTCAAAAAAAAGTTTATGAAATTAATACTAATACTAAAAACTGATTACTATAGTCCCATGCGGTAAGTGGCGCGGTAGGTGGCAAGGAATAAAGATAGCTAGATAACCTACAATAGATAGCTTTAACTACCATATTCATATTGATAATACTTCACATTTATTAATAAGTTGTCATACAAATTCAAAAGAAAGTTCATACACTGAGTGTGTTTATCCATATTCAACATAAAAACATACATGAATTTAGTCTTTTATTACAACTAGATATTAATAGAAATAATAGATAGCCTTCACCACCATATTCATATTGATAGTATCAATATTCGTAGTATTTATATTTATAACGTCTCAAAGATATTTATATTTATATTTTATAACGTAATTATGTTTAATAGTAATTTATGATTTATGGGATGTAAAGTAAAATAATCAATTTGTTTTTTATATTTTAAGAAAATCGCGTTTTATAAAATAATATTCACATAAGTTTATTTTAATTTTATATCTATTAAGCATTTAGAGGAATCAAAATCAATTATCTTAAAACCCAAACATTTTTTTTAATGTAAAATTTGAGAGAAATCGTTTTTGTTAAAATGCAAACATTTTTGAATGCAAAATTTAAGAAAATGTTTGCACTTAGAAATATTTAATTTGAATATTTGAAGCTCTGGATGTATTTAGAGTCAAATGGATTTATGATAGTTTTGAACACACTAATAAAATGTTTAAATATTTTAAGCTTTGGATGTATTTAGAGTTAAATAGATTTATGATAGTTTTGAACACACTAATAAAATGTTTTAACTATAAATTTATTTTTTTTCATTTTTTTTGTCTAATATATAGAATTGTTTTTGTTATTAGTATTCTCTCTACACAAACACATTAAAGTATTTTTATTATTAATGCTTTTTAAAATATTATATGTCAACTCTATATTAAACACTGAAGGAATAGAAAATTTATACTATACTTTCAATTTGGAAAAAAAAAACATATTAATAGAATAAGAACACACATTCTCTCTCACATAAATATTAATATGAACTCCATATAAAGAATGAAATAAACTATATATTTCTCTCACAATGTAAAATGAAAATATAAAGAAAAAATGAAAATATAAAGAAAAAATTGAAAATATAAAGAAAAACAATTTTAAGAAAAACAACTTTAATTGTTTTATTATTTGCCATATAAAGTTGATATAAAATTATGTTACTTATAATGTACAATAAAATAGCTTTTTTTGTTTTAAATGTTATATGTTAATTGAATATAGAATGAATTACACATCATGCAATATCAATAATATTATTTTTACATGTCATTTGTCAACTGCGTATTAAACAATAGTGAAGAAATTACACACATATATACTTTCAATTACTTCCAGATGGAAATTAAAGTATTCTATTTATGATTTACATTAGCTTTTTTTAATTTTAATTTGTTAATGTAAATATTGATTTATTGTTTTTAAATGTAACATTTAATAACACATCTCTTTCCTATTCCTATTAGATTGTAAAATGCTAAAATAAAAATATTTAATTAAATACAAGCTTGAACTAAAAAGCATAAAATATAACATAATATTTATAAATAAAACTATTATTCAAATTTTACATCAATATTATAAAATAAATGAATTTAAAAATAGTTATCCCATCTTTGAAAGTTTCCAAAAAGGTTTGGAAATTTCTTATAAATAGGGAGTTATAGGACCCTTTTCGTGGGCCATTGACTTAATAGTGAAGTATATAGCCTTAACTGAACGCATTAGTACTCATTATTGTGACCATTGACCATTGCCCATTATAGTATATGAGCTCCTTTATTTTTATGAAATTTTAAATTTAAAATAAAACAAGGGGGCTGCGGGGCAGCTAGTCCCTGCTGTAAGCTCGAGAAGGAAGAATGAGGTAAGAATGGGCCTATTACAGAACTTGCTGCAACAACAATGTTGTGAGCAGAGAACTTGCTGCAACAACAATGTTGTGAGCAGAGAAAAGGCAATGGGTCCCCCAGAATTCCAGAACACCGACACTGAGAGGAGTCGAAGCGGGAATGTGCGGTGATGCATCGATTAGAAAAGTTGGGCGAGTAAATAGCCGTTAGTCCCTGCGTTGAGTGGGGAAACGGAAACAGTAGGCATGCAAGACCTGTCAATCGTTGTCTGAGCTTAGTCACAGCTTTCAACCAAGGCTTCATGACAAATGCAGGAAACATAAGTATCAATTAGCGTCTCTTGAATGAGCACAGGAACAATGGTGGGTCTTTTTTTATATATATTTTTTTATTATTTACAAATAATGCTTCTGTGACTGTATATTTTAATTTGCAATCTGATCGAGCTACTAGACTAATCTGAGATATTTCATAGATGATATATTTTTATTTGTAATCTGATCAGCTACTAGACTAGTCTGAGACGTTTCATAGATGATTTACAAAAGAATAGGATTTTTTTTATGATGTCTATAAGGATTTAATAGTTGTTTTGTTTTAGAGTTTTACAAAAGTATAGGATTTTTTTTATGATGTCTATAAGGATTTAATAGTTGTTTTGTTTTAGAGTTTTTTGTTATACAAGTAAAGATGGTGAAGACAGTGTCAGATAAAGATGGCACAGACAGTGTCAGATACATGAAGATGTAATTATTTTTTCAATGAAAAAAGTAGAGTGAATAGACTTCACAAAAGGAAAACAAATGATGTAGAAAAATAATATGATAGATTTCTTGCCTACTGACTACAACATGTTTGAAATAGCTACAAATCTTTCAATGGGGACGTTGAACATAGTTGATACAATTTCATATGATCAAATTAGGGATGTAGCTCAGATGGTAGAGCGCTCGCTTAGCATGAGAGAGCTACGGGGATCGATGCCCCGCATCTCCATTGAAGATTTCCTGTATCAGTTTGGATGTGCAGGTCTACATCAAATTCTTCTATTATGTCGCAATTAATGAAGTAGTTTTCTGTTTTGACTCTTTCCTTTGCCAGAACACAAGCTACATCTTAGACATATCATTCTCACGGGTTTTTGCTTTTTTAATTCCTTTGCCAGAAAACAAACTACATCTCAAACAAGTTACTCGCACAAAACGAACTTCTTAAGCTACCATGTGAGAGTAAAAGTAAAGAATCAACAGAAGCGGGATGCTACTTAGGATTTGCGGGATGCTACTTAGGATTTTTAAAAGAATGGCGTGTAGTTGTTTGTAAGGACATAATGCCTTTACATTGAAATTGAATGGGATATATATGATTGCGATAGTGGTATAGACTATAGAGTGCAGTAATACTTAGATGAAAATGCCCATTTAACTGACACATATGGCAGAACCTGGCCGTGAAATGTAACAGACCGTTTTGCCAAGAAACCATGCTTTATAAACCAAAATTAAGATTGGCTAATACGTTGAATATGTCAACTATACACTTAGCGAAAAGAATAGTTTAAAAGTGTCATTCTAATTAAACTATTTATAAAAGTCTTGAATTAATTTTTAATTATTGCTATTAATTCAATTATTGTTCAGATTGCAACACTACAACATACTTGCATGGATTACATAGGTCACTTACAAGTGTCAAGAAACCATGCTTTATAAACCAAAATTAAGATTGGCTAATACGTTGAATATGTCAACTATAAACTTAGCGAAAAGAATAGTTTAAAAGTGTCATTCTAATTAAACTATTTATAAAAGTCTTGAATTAATTTTTAATTATTGCTATTAATTCAATTATTGTTCAGATTGCAACACTACAACATACTTGCATGGATTACATAGGTCACTTACAAGTGTCGCTAGTTTCATGTTTCCTGGTGGTAAGAGTTGCCACACTGGGAAAAACAATTAGCCACGACAGTCACAACTGCTGTGAAATCCCTGCTCTCTCATTTTACAGCTAAAGATCAATGTAGCCCAAAGCTTTTCTCTGCAGATTTAGTCGCTGCCTCAGATTACATGGGTCACTTAAAAGTGGGGCTAGTTTCATGTTTCCTGGTGGTAAGAGTTGGAACATTGGGAAAAACATTGGAACATTGGGAAAAAAAATCAGCCAGGACAGTACACAACTGTTGTGAAATCCCTTCTCTCCAATTATAGAGCTAAAGATCAATGTGGCCCAAATATTTTCTCTGCAGATTCAGTCGCTGCCCCTTCCCGGACAAACTGCAAATTGTGACTGGAATTTCACCAACTGAATTTCTTGCCTTCAAACCCTTATAATATTTGCAAGAGTTTCACTGCAAACTTCTTTTACTCTGGGAGGCTAATTTGCCAAATGATTTCTTAGTTTTTACACGTTCTCATTTTAGTATTTCGCTTTTTTTTGCAGTCTGTTGTTCCAGTGAATGACAAAATCTTCTTGGTGTCCAGAAGTTATAGATTATGCGTTAATGTTGTTTAGAAGGATTTCTAGTGCTTTGTCTGGTAGCGGATCCTGTTTTTGGTGGGGAGATTAAAGATGTCAAGGGACAGGAAAATTGCGTGCGTCGGGAGAAGAAATAGACTAGGAAAAGAGCTCCTAAGCGAGCTGCAGTGGATGATCTTGCTGCCAATGCAAATAGTTCTCAGCCTAGAAGGCGCGCAGTTTTAGTCGATGTCACAAATATTCATGCTCCTGCTATCAATTGCTTGTCAACAGCGAAAAACCAGGTTTGGATCTGAAATGCAATCCTCCTAATCTTATTCTAAGTATTTTAGCCTTTGTCTGGATTTTATTCCTAAAGTGCAAGAATCAGGGAAAGTTAGTTTTGCAGATAAATTTATGCACATTTTAGTTTGTTTTTATAATATGTTTAACAAGACTTTAGCGCTCCTTTTACCTCAGTAAAACAAGTCTCAGTAAAACGAGTCTGATTCAAAGATATCCATGAAATAGTTTAATGCTCCCAATCCTAATCCTAGCATTAAAGGGAAGGAGTGAAGCAAGAAGAAAGAGGTAAGAACTTCAACCAAAAGAGTTAAAGATGAAATTCATACGGAATCGAATCCTCTTGCTGTTTCATAAGTAATTTAGTGATCGCAGGAGAGCAGTCCTGCGAAGATAAAGCCGAGATAATGCCAAATTCAGTGAGATAAAGCCGAGACAGGTCAATAGTACATGCATAGACTTCATGCAATTTCTATGAAAGGAAGAAACTTTAGAAGCAGATGCCTAAATAGTGGGTATGGAATAACACTTATCTTCAAAATCTAAAAACATTTTTTTTAAACTGTAAATATTTCATATTAAAATCTGCATTTGTAGCGCAGCTATACAACAAAGTTTACAAAATTGGAGTTTACAAAATTGGTTGAATCAACCTAGAATAGACAGTTCTTTTCACTTACCTGGTTTATCCATACTAAATATACTGGATTACTAGAGTATCTAGCAGTATGTATCTGGCAAAAAATGCATAATATCTTGCAGGGTCTTGTATACGTTCTATTTCTCAGTATCTAGAGTAGCAGTAACTCTGTGAAGTTCTTTCCTATCCTGAACAGTCAGTTGTGCATCCTATCCTGAACAGTGACTTGTGCATTAAGGTCAGGAATATCTAGCATTGAATGACTTACAAAATCCCCAGTGGAAGGAGAACCTCAAGTCATGGGCTTTTTCTGTAACAATTGTGCTATTGAATCCCCAAATATGGGCTTTTTCTGTAACAATTGTGCTATTGAATCCCCAAATACGACCTACTTGCTTGCTATCTATGCTCAACCATTGGCAATCGGCTCAGACTTTCTAGTTTGTGAAATATGAAAAAAGCTAATGAAGTTTCGCTCCAATATAGTCTTTGGAAGTGGACAAATGGGTACCTCCATGCAAACTACTTTCAACATGTGTCAAACTTTCAACATGTGGTAGCCATGTGTTTACATGTGAATTCTCTCGAAGTTGACGGGTGGGGGACGAAGGTACATGTGTTTACATGTGAATTCTCTCGAAGTTGACGGGTGGGGGACCAGTTACCTTCGGTAACTAATTTAATGACATTTCTCAAACCAAACATTTGATGTCAAGAACTAATGCTGGCATTAGTTTATCTTTTGAAAATATTAATGAAACCAATTCCTAGTATATAATCTTTATAGTCTCTTGGCCTCGGGGAGAGGCCAAATAAGATGAAAAAAACTCTTATTGGCCCTAAAAACCAATGCCTTTATTCGATAGGTTGATCAAACGTATTTTATGAAATGCCAACGAAAAACTTTGGGTTACTTGCAAATAGATTAATACTAAGACTAAAAACTGATTACTATAGTCCCATGCCGTAGGCAGCAGGGACTAATAAAAATTAGTGGCGATATGTTAAGGGTTTTTTAAAATTTTTTCTATGATTTATGATTTTACTATCTAAGTCTTAATAATGCTTCTCCTTAAAAATAAGAACAAATCTTCATTTCTAAGAATGAAGATTGAAATAAAAATCTTATAAAAGAATGAAAACAAGAAGTTTTGTGAATTTTTTGAAGCAATTATTTCTTATCTGAAAGATAGACTTAAAGATAAGAACAAATCTTCATTTCTAAGAATGAAGATTGAAATAAAAATCTTATAAAAGAATGAAAAGAAGAAGTTTTGTGAATTTTTTTAAGCAATTATCTCATATCTGAAAGATAGACTTTAAAAATAAGAACAAATCTTCATTTCTAAAAATGAAGATTGAAATAAAATTCTTATAAAAGAATGAAAACAAAAGTTTTATGAATTTTTTAAGCAATTATCTCTTATCTGAAAGATAGTGAAAGATAGTGTTACTCTTATTGTTCCAAGTTTCTACTCCAAGATTTTGCTCCAAATTTACTCCATTCCAACAAAGCATATCTTATTAGAATTTCCACCCTGCGATATCGAGGTGTACTTTTCTCCCTGTGGAACCCCTAATGGAGGGACCGCGGTCAAGAATTTTCCTGCCAAGCAGATGCCAAAGCCTTTCGACACCGACGGTTGAGGAAGAGGTCCAGGGGTGGTTGAATACCTTCCTGTGGATATTAGAGGATGATAAATCTGTGGCTAGTATAAATAAAGTACTTGCTCTGGTTTTGAGACAACTCGGCATAACCATTGATCGATCGTTGTACAAGGTATAAAGGACATGGTCAAGGAAAGAATTCTCACTTTATGCTCTAATTGGAGGATATGAGGTGCAGGAAGGTCATGATTGATATGAGATTGGACATGGATATCCTGCTTAATCAATTTTGGGAATTCATGGAATGGTAAAGCTTAATGTCCTCACCAATACAGTGAGGTTGGAAAACCAGTCGACGATTTTTCCGGGTGATACGCTGAACAAAGAAATGGAGGAAGATATTGATGGCGTGATGACCTATGCTAACTTTGCAGTCAGCAACATCTTAGAATACAAGGATTCTATACCGCACTACTGGGAATTATGTTTTATGTTTTATATATATATATACATAAAATAATTATCTCACAAATATATATATATATATATAATATATATAATATATATATATAAATAATTTTATATAAAAAAATAATAGTATTTATATTTATATAAAAAAATTATAATAATTTAATATAATTTCAATTATATATATTTTATATTAAATGTATTAATAAGTTTATATTAATATAATATTCACATGGGCAAGAAAAATAAATAAAAAAAATACATAAAATATTTTAAAATATAATTTAAAATACATTTTAGATTTGTATAATTATCGTTTTATTTTCCATAAAGATAACAAATATAGAAACCAAAGCTACAAAGAAGCAGTAATAAAACCAGTGATGAGCCTATGCATACGCAAATGTAGCTTGTGTGATGTGGATTTATACTGGGAGGGTTGTCATTCCATTTTAAACTGCAGAATATTAATTAAAAATTACAATCCCATGTGCATGCATATGCACTTATATGTTGATATTTGTGTAAGGGAGTTTCAAGAATTTTAATTCAATTAAGAGTTTTGTTTTTTTTAACCTTCGCATCATTTGTTTTTTTCTTTACCACTTTTTTTTTTCACTATTATTTTCACTGCACGAATGAGCTTTGTCTTTTTCTTTACCAATTTTTTTTCACTATTATTTTCGTTGCATGGTGAGCTTGGTTGTTTTAGCTGTTGTGCTTTTTGCTGTATTAAAAGGAATGAAATTCAATTTTGTTGCATTAAAATTGAAGTTAAATTTGTTATATCAAAATTCAATTCAAATTCATTGTATCAAATACTTTGTAAATATTGGATTTAAAACTTTTATGATGCCAAATTAGAGGCCTTGTTATCAAAGCTAAATTTTAATATGATTTTTTTTTTTTTTTTTTTTAATTAGGATAGGCCTAGGCCAATTGCTCGTAAGATGGAAGGATCTAACAACTAAGGTAGGTGTTGTCTACAAATGTGGAAAATTTTCCGGGATGGTCAAAAATGGTTGGGCAAAAAATTTAAAAAATTATGGGAGTAGAAATGTTTGAATCATGTTTTTAATGGTGGAAATGGATTCAACACCATGAAAACCATTGAGTACCCAAATCTTGAAGTTTGACAGCTGTAACCTGGATTTACAAAAATTGCTGCCATAATTTGATTATCAAAATCTTGCGAGAATTCCCATAATTTTCAGAGCAAATTTGAAGGAAGGTATACTACGACCTAATGAAATTCTCTTCACACTCCCATGGGGAAAGTTCATGTTTATATAAAAACATAAAATATGATAAGACCATAGCACAGTGCAAACAAATAAATATACAATTATTCAAATTGTATAATATTCAAACTCTAAATTAAAATAAAAATTATATTAATATAATTTTATATTGATATAGTTGCACTTTTTTAATATAGTTTTAAATAAAAAACAAGATAGTGTTCAGTGGCTCTAAGGAAGTTAAAGGTGTTGAGATTCATAGGGCTCATGATGCATGACAAACAACCACATTGAAGTGATTATGAGGAAGTTAAAGTTGTTGAGTATTCATAGGGCTCAAGATGCATGATAAACAACCACAATGAAGCATATGCCCTCTACTCTACTAGGGGATTACATAAGCCAAAGAAAATAAGGTAGCTTCTCTCACTTTTTTTTTGGAGACTCTCTACCTCTTATTTAATATTTGGTGAAAGGCTCCCATAGAAAAGACAAAACATTATAAAGCCTTATAAAAAAATTAAGAAAATAACTTAAGAGTTTTCCTCAATAATATACTTCCATGTTTAAATATTTTAAATATATTTTCTTATATAATTTTAAATAACCTTTCTTAAAAACTAGTTAAATATAAAACAAAGTTACATAGAATATTTTAAAATATAATAAAGTTACATGTGTATCGTCATGACTTGATTTTCCATCTAAAAATGGATGACAAATAGAGAATCCAAATCTTAAAAAAACAACAATAAAACCAGAGAGATGACCCTGTGCGCACGAAAATGTGGCCTCTTTGATGTGGAGATGACCCTGTGCGCACGAAAATGTGGCCTCTTTGATGTGGATTTATAGTTGGAGGGTTGTCATTCCATTCCATGGAAATAGAGAAGTAAAAATCTGCTAAACATTGATTAAAAAGTGCAACTCTTTATCCATGTACATGTATTTATATGTGGATAATTCTGTAAGGGAATTTCAAGAATTCTAATTTAATCATCAATTATTATTAGGTAGATTTAATTGAGAGTTTTGCTCTTTTTTGTTATGCTCGTCATCAATTGTTTTTTCCTTACTATTTTTTTGGTTGTTCTAATGCTTATGCATTTTTGTTGTAATTAAAAAAAGTCAATTCAATTTTGTTGTATTGAAATTGAAATCAAATTTATTACATCAAAATTCAATTCAAATTCGTAGTATAAATTCAAAACTTTTATGACGCACACTCGAGGCCTTGATATCAAAACTAAAATTTTAATATCATTTTTTTTACTAGGCTAGGCCTAGGCTACATTAAAACTACTCATTCAACTTGCTCCTTCACTAGTCGGATTTGTACTAGGCTCGAGGTCTAAACTTGGACTCCCATGGAAAACTTCATATTTATATAAAAATATAAACTATGATAAAACCCTATCATATTTCAAATATATAAATAAATATATAATTATTTAAATTAATATAATATTCAAACTCTAAATTAAAATTAAAATTTAAAATTATAATTAATATAAATTTATACTGAATATAATTCATTTATTTAATATAGTTTATATATATATATATATATAATATATATATATATATATATATATATATTAAAGTAGGCAAAGGACAATGCCCTATGGCTTTGAGGAAGGGCATAATGCTTGAGGGTTTTGAGAAATTTAAAGTTGTTGAGTATTCATGGGGCTTAGGATGCATGACAAACAACCACAATGAAGCTTATGCCTTCTACTAGGGGATTATATTAACCAAAGAAAATAAGGTAGCTTCTCTCACTTTTTTTGGAGACTCTCTCCTTCTTATTTAGCATTTGGTGAAGAGCTCCCATCCGAGGGACAAAAAATTATAAATCCTTATGAAAAGAATTATGAAAGAAGCCTAAGATTTTTCCTCAATAGTATATTTTCATGTTCTCAGTGACCTTAATAAACATTCAAGCTTATGTGCTAATGAAAGGTGTAAATTAAGATTGAGAGCTTTAAAAATCAATGGTTGAATGAGGCCCCTCTCCTATTTCTTTGAGCTAAATAGATTACCATTGCATGGCTATCAAAGATAATAAAAACCAAGTAAACATAAAATAAAGTTAAATTATAACAAATTATATATTCAAAAGTATTATATATATTTTTATTTCTTTAAATTGGGTTAATATATTCTTATTAATAAAAAAGATTACATCGGACACAACTAATTTACTGAGTCATAGACAAAACAGTCTGTGTGTGATATTTCCATGGATACATCAGTCCAATGAACTATTTACTAACATAAATACATCTGAGAGACCATGTAAAAGAGTGTGGATTTTAAAAACAGTTTATCCCTTTACAAAAAAGCAAAATCATTGTACGCTAGCATAAAACTAAAAACTAAACAGAGAGCTTGATCAAAAGTTCGATATAATGAGCTATTGTTTCCGCCACAAGAAACCATAAGCATAATTCGACGAGAAGGAAAAGCTATACTACAGGTGTCTCATTCAGTCGGAGATGGTAACAGGAGATATGGGTGAGGATTTTTCCTTAAGGAGAGACAACTCGAGGAGACACATTGAGTGGTATCGCATTGATCGTTGCAGGAAATCCATTAGGCTCCTTTAATTTAGTGACAGAATCTAGGACAACATATTTCTCAAATCTTGAAAGTCGGGCAACAATATCATGCCAAATGTAGCGGATGTTCCCCAGAGTTCGTTTGATGTCAGCGTATCCTACAAACAATTTGCAGTTATCAACTTGTTTATGGAGTTGTTTATAATGCGACTTTTTGGAGATTCTGGTGACGGAATCCTGCGGAAGAAATGAGGTTAAATCTTTATTTTTAG
The DNA here is from genome assembly GCA_000404065.3 of Pinus taeda. Taxonomy (NCBI): domain Eukaryota; kingdom Viridiplantae; phylum Streptophyta; class Pinopsida; order Pinales; family Pinaceae; genus Pinus; species Pinus taeda. The sequence goes on along the minus strand of APFE031285329.1, from coordinate 12,251 downwards.
CAGTTAAAATGGTTTTTTAACTGCATATTTGGATTGAGCACCCTGGAAAATCCCTGGGAGCCATTGATTGTGCAGAAACTAGCTATCAAACTTGGGATATTAATGAATTGCTGCCGGATTTTAACTGGAAAAATCCACCGGAAAAGCTTTCAAAAAGTCGCGTTATAGACTACTGCCTTGTTTATCTCCGGGGACCATATGCATCAAGGTTTCCATCAATTGATGCACTGTGGTGGAATCACTGTGAGTTTAAGTCGATTGTAGATTTTTAGAATATTTCGAAATCCGATGGACATAGCGCCGTAGAAAATTGACTAGGCCTATGTTTGTCGGATCCTGGAATATTCCAAAAATTTGCAATCAACTTAAGAATGGCCAGTGAAATAATGAAAATGAATCTTGTGCTTTTAAAACTTGCCGGGATCTAGAATCCACTTTAAAAAAATACCTGCAATTTCTTGAGTGTGAAAAGTAAGCATGATTCCCAAACTCCTTACACTCAAGAAGGAGGATTTCTTTTTTGACTTCAGAATAGATTGTATAAAAAAATTGGCCATTAATTCCCATCCAAAGAGCTGACGACAGTGGGAAGAGGAACTATTTTCACCACATCGGAACCATAAAGACCAAAGAAAATAGGATTGGTCGATTATAGGAGTAAATCAAACCTGGAACGTGTGTAGCGTAACAAGAGAGAGTAGAAGAATTTTTTTATGCATAAATTGTATCCTAAGATAGGTAGAAGGACATGGAAATAATAAAGAACTCGAGCAGGATTGTGCAACAGACCATCCAACCAACAACGTTGTGGCTAGAGCACATTTAGGAGGCCACCCTTATCCCGATTGCAAGTTCGATAAACCCGCTGACATGGAAGTGTGGACCCATTCTTTTATCTCTGTTTACAGTGACGGACGTTAATATTGATTACCAAATTATTTTCACCGGAGAATGGTGCTGCCGGAAACTTTCTCAACACCGCTCTTTCGCTTAAAGTGTATTACAACGCTGTTGTCCTTCAGCGTTAATCGCGGAGCTCGAGAGATAAGATATCCACGTCCCTTCACGTGGGGAGGGAAGATTGATGCTCTTTCAGTCTTCACTTTATAATTTAATGAAACTCACTCCCCCTAGCTGCATAATCGGAATTAGATTTTTTTTAAACTAACCTATTTTATTTTTTTGGTTTATAAGAGAATTAATTTAATTTTTATTTATTTATATATATTATATATGTTTTACACCTATTATTTATTTTTTATTTAAAAAATTAATAATATATTTTAAAAAATATTAATAATAAACTTTTATAAATAAAAAAATATTATTAAATAATTTATAAATATCTAAATATTAAAAAAATATTAAACAATTTTTATTTTATTAGTTATTATTTTAAGTTTTTTTTGTTTTATTAATTTTTTATTACTATAAATATAGATATATAAATATAGTTTATGATATATTAAAAAAAAACTTATTAAAATATACATTTCAATTATAATGAATTTTTTAATTTTTTTTTTTTTTTTTTTTTTTATTTTTTTTGTGGGAATATTATTGAAGACTAAATTTTATAAAGAGGATATTTCCACAATTTTTTTTTACAAGTGTGTATATTGTTTATGTCATGTCATCATTATTTCTTTATTGTCTTTTTCAATTTTAAAAGGGGAAAATCCAATAGTTTCTTTTTCAACATTCAAAAAATAAAATCTTATGGTTGTCAATTTTTATGTTTAAAAGACTATTCATTTTCTTTTTCTCTAGAATATTTATAACATTAAGATATATTTCTTATAAGTGCTGACCTATTTAATGATAATGATTGTGTTAATTATTAAAAATACTCTTGTGATCTAAGTATTAAATTTATTTAAAATTTTCATGTTTCAGCTTCATTTAATTTGGAAGACTTTTACAAAAGTCAATATTGATACAAAATCCTAAACCTTAACCCAGAGACCAAGATGGAGACCAAGAGTTCGAAACTGTGCAGGGCGATTTGCTAGGGTTCTAGGTTTTGGTAGGGTTTGTTCTTTATGGATGGTTGCAAAAGGAGGGAGCTCCACTCCCTCCTACAAGCAGGCTGTGGCCAGCAGGGGTAAAAAACCAATGGAGAATGATAGAGGTCCTTCAGAAGGAAGGAAGAGAAATAGTGAAGAGGAAAAAGATGGCACTAAATCAAGGGAGAATAACAACACTAAGGAAAATGAGGAAGAAGACAAGGAACAGGGAACTAAAGACAAAGCACGAAAGGGACCATGTAAACCTAAAGCTATGATCACACCCAAAGTTGTTTTAAATGATCCTACACTGCAGGCGCATAGGGACCGCATGCATACTTATGTAATCATTTGCAAATTCATGGGTTTATGACCCACTGAAAAAGCTTTACAAATGTGGATTAAATATCACTGGAAACCAAAAGGAAGCATTGACCTACATCTTGGGTCAAAGGGTTTCTTCACTGTGGTATTTGCAAACATTGAAGATAAGGACAGAGTGTTTGAAGGAGGTCCCTACTTTTATGCTGTAGTAGGCCTCTATATGCAACCTTGGTTTATGAATTTTGTTCCGGAGCATGAAACTTTCACCTCGGTCCCGGTCTGGGTAAGACTCTACTCTCTACCTCTTGATTATTGGCAAACAGAATCCTTATTTGCCATAGGAAATAAGTTAGGACATTTTGTCAAAGCTTCTGAGGCCACTAGAAGGGGAAAGTACACTTATTTTGCTAGAATATGTGTGGAGATGGATTTCTCTGGAGCTCTACTGGATGAAGTAATCGTGGAAGTATTTGATGAAAAATGGGTACAAACCGTAGATTATGAACATATTCCATTTAGATGTCGCAAATGCCATGAGCATGGGCACCTAATCAGAGACTGCCCTCTCAGTAAAATAGAGAATAGGAACAAAGCTAACACAATAAAAGATATTGAAAGCTTTGATAAAGTGGCACATAAAGAAAAAGGAAGCAAAAGGGCGCCAAAGACACAAAAATCAGGAGGAAAACAAACCAGTCAGAATAGGTTCCAAGTTCTCGAAGAGGAAGAAGGGATTACAAAAGCAGATCAGACAAAAGAAGGAAATCTAGTGGAGGAGGGGATAGAAGAAGATAATGATAAAGTATACGATAATATTAAAGAGAAAGAAATATGATGAATGAAGTTGAGCTAGAAATGGACCATGAAATGACCCAGAGTGAGATGGAAATGGAGGAGCATGAACTACAGGAAATACTTGAGAAAGAGAACGTAGATTTGGAAGGTTTCCGGGATCAAGGAACCAGGGAAGGCGTAGATTCGTTATCTCCATAGGAGTTTAGTAGAGTTCAACAGTTGTTTTTATGTAAAACCCAGACCAAAGGAATGCAGGGGAAAAGAAATAAGGAAAGACAGGGCAGCGAAGGTGTGAAAACGTTGAAAACCACACCAAGATTAGCACCCAGAAACCCAAGAAAGAAAAGAGGCAAAAAAAAGCAGAATGAGCTATTGATGGAATGTGGAAAGCTAATGGTAGACTTAGGTAAGATGAAAGACCTAACCAACTACTCCTTCACAAATCTTTAATTATGAAGTTTACTTCTTGGAATATTAGGGGTCTAGGTAGTGAAAGAAAACAAAGACTACTGAGTAATAGAATGAAACAAGTAGCTTCGGATATGATCTTCATCCAGGAAACCAAATGTTCCATTCAAAAAATAAAAGAAATCCATAGCAAATGGATCAATAGATTTGAGTTTCTGGAAGTTAAAGAAGAGAATACTACAGGAGGTATTCTCACTCTTTGGAATCCCCAAAAATTGGCATAATAGATGCTGAGGCATCTAAGGATTATTTATCTGTGGTCATTCAGCCAGCGGGAGACAAGGAAACCTACCTGTTAACGAATGTGTATGGTCCTCAAAGAATGGATGAGAAACTCAGGTTTCTAAATTCTCTGGAGGATCTCAAAGACAGACATGCAGGATTACCATGGACTTTGGGGGGTGATTTCAACATGATCAAGTCACTTTCGGAGAAAAAAGGGGGAACCATAATTTCAGGTAAAGATTCTTTAGCTTTTTAAATGTTCATAGATAATATGAAGTTAGTGGAAATTGTAACAAGTAATGGTCTCTTTACCTGGAACAACAAAAGAGGAGGTGAGTCTCAGGTGGCCTCAAAATTAGACAGATTCATAATCTCAGAGGACCTTATGCTCATAGACAAGGAAATGACAACAAGAGTTCTCCCCTTCAGAGGCTCAGACCACTGGCCGGTTCAGCTGGAGATGCAGGGCATTGGAACCCCCAGGAATAGACCTCTTAAATTTGAGAACATATGGCTCTCCCACCCAGATTTCATTAGCAACATAACAACCTGGTGGTTATAAGATTTGAACATTCAGGGCTCAAGAATGTTCCTTCTTCAAAAAAGACTAAAACACATCAAGCTCAGGCTCAAAGATTGGAATAGAAATGAATTTGGAAATATTTTTGAAGCTAAAAAATCTGTTGAAGGTAAAATGCAGGTACTCAATCAAGCCCTTATCACGGATGGCTTTGACAAAGACAAAAGTGATTATGTTTCCAAATACCATCAAGACTCAGAGAATTTATGTAAAAAAGAGGAGATATTTTGGAGACAGAGGTCTCGAGTTCAATGGCTCAAAGAAGGTGAGGGGAATACTAGATTTTTCCATAGATCCACAATAGAGAATAGAGCCCATAACAGGGTTTCCTCGATCAACGACAAGGATGGTAATTTTGTCAATTCTCATGAAGAAATAGAAGCCGTGCTAGTTCGGCACTTTAGCAATATAGCAAAGGAACTCATTTCAGATCGAAAACAATCCATCAGGAATCTTACTAGGCATATACCCAGGCTGGTGTCTAGAGAGGACAATTTTAACCTTAATAGTCCAGTGACTGAAGAGGAGGTCAGTGACGTCCTTAAGGAAATGCAAAATGGTAAGGCGCCAGGCCTTGAGGGTTTCAATGTGGACTTCTTCAAAGCCTGCTAGAGTATTGTCAAACAGGATATTCGGAATGTAGTAGAAGATTCCAGGAGGAATAAGACCATTTTGAAGGCACTCAATACCTCCTTTATCTCCCTAATCCCTAAATAGGACTTGGCTCAAACTCCTGATAGGTTTAGAACCATTGCTTTGTGCAATGTGGTTTATAAGATTATATCTAAGGTGGTGGCTAATAGACTCAAACCTCTCCTTCATACTCTAGTTTCTGTGGAACAATCTGGTTATGGGGAAGGTAGACACATTCTTGATAATATCATTCAAGCTCATGAAGTGGTGCACTCTTTGACCAGCAATAGGAAGGCAGATATGATTATGCAATTGGATATAGCAAAAGATTATGATAAGTTGAATTAGACCTATATTAGGAAAGTTCTTATTGCATTTGGGTTTGATCACAGCTGGGTTAGATGGGTCAGGGCCCTCGTTACTTCACCCAACTTTTCAATTTTGGTTAATGGCACTCCCTCAGATATTTTTATTCCCTCAAGAGGCCTTAGACAAGGAGACCCACTCTCTCCCTTTCTCTTCATCCTCATGATGGAAGGACTGGGTAGGTCTATCAAGCATGCAAAAGAAACAGGTTAGATTAAAGGTCTCCAACTATCTGAGGATGGACTGGCCTTGACTCATCAACAATTTGTGGATGACACCATGCTGCAGGGAATCCCTACGGTGAAAGAAGCTCTCGCATATAAACAAATCCTATGTGACTTTGCCATGGCTTTAGGTATGGAAGTTAATCTTTCCAAATCAATTTTTTTTCTTTAATACTAATATAGCCATTCAGAGGAATATTTCCAGAATTCTGATCTTTCAAAGAGATATCCTCTCTTCAAAATATTTGGGAGTGCCACTAACTGCTAAACCTTTGCACAAGATCATTTGGGAGCCAGTGATTAATAAGATACAGGAAAAAATCAAGAAATGGACTATAAGATATTTAAACTTGGCTGGAAGGCTGGTCTTCTCAAAAGATGTTCTTCAAGCAATCCCAGTCTTCATGCTATCAGCAATCCCAACACCAAAAAGAGTCTTGCAGCATTTCAGATCCATTCAAAGAGAATTTCTTTGGGGAGAGGGGGAGGAAAGAAATAAATGGGCCTTGGTGGCCTGGGATAAAATCTGCAAACCTAAAAACCATGTGGGACTTGGATTGGATGATTTGGAGATTCTTAGCAAGGTTTTAGGGGCAAAATTATGGTGGCACTGGGTCAAATATCCAAAAGCACAATGGGCTAGCATCTGGAAAGGAAAATATACCAGCTCTTGGTAGTATAATGATCACATAAGAATGTCTAGAAGTATAAAAGGCTCACACATTTGAAACAAGGCCTGGGAGAATAGAGGATTAATTCAATAAAGCAGCTTCTAGGAAATCATAGAAGGAAATCTAGCCTTCTTTTGGGAGGACAAATGGAAACAAGAACCTATACTACTTTCAGAGAACTTTGTGGATCTCAAGAATGAGACAGATTCTAAAGGATTAATTAAGGTAAAAGATTTCTGGGATCATACTAACATTGCAGGAAAATGGAGAACTTGGAGGCACATGGATTACAGGAATGGCAACCCTTTGAAAGAAAAAGCAAATGAGCTTAGGAATTTGGTGGAACAAAGGAGGATATTAGTTATGGAAGGGCAGGACCAACTCAGATGGGGCAACAATAATGAGGGTTCCTTTAATCTTAAGGAGGCAAAACACTTACTCCTTGGGCTGGATTCCCAGGCTCTGGATAGAATTTGGTTGAACCTATGGAGGCATCAAGGTTGGATGAAGATCAAACTTTTCATGTGGTTGGTTTATCATAAGAAAATCTTGACCTGGGAAAACATCAGGAAGAGGGGTGTTTTGGGGCCTTCCAAATGCCAGCTCTGTGGTGAACAAGAGGAAAAGTATGGAGCATCTTCTTAATAATTGTAGTTTTACCTCCTGGTTGTGGGATTCATTTGCTACCATTTTCCAGTAGACAGACAAAGACCAAGGGTGTATCATCAACACACTTACCAAGTGGAGATGTAACTTTTCAGAGTATGAATTTCTAGACATTGCTTGGAATGTCTGGAAAGAAAGGAACAAAAGAATCTTCAAGAATGAAAAAAAGCCCCCCCCATCGACTTTTTGAGCAGATCTTAAACCAGATTAAGGAAACGGTTGGTACTACTCTTCGGCACCCCCCTAAGAACCCTCCTTCAGTTGCACAGTTGAGAATTCTTAGTCGGCTTGGAATGCAGGAGCTCATCCCTTAGGACCGAGATAGGAAGGTTGTTCAGATGGTCACCAAACAGGACATCTAGCACCCTCCACCACACAGTTTATTAAAATTCAATATTGATGGGGCTTCAAAAGGCAACGCAGGAACTGCTGGCTTTGGAGGGGTGTTGAGGGACAAAATGGCAGCATTACAGTCATCTTTCACTACCATTTAGGAAGAGCCACTAACAATATGGTGGAGCTCATGGCTATGGAACAATGTCTTGATTTTCTGAAGTAGGATAACCGCCAAAATGTGATTGTTGAAGCTGATTCTGAGCTAATTATTAACTTGGTCAGGAGAATCAACTGTGGCACAGTGCCGAAGAAAGTCTCCAAGCACTAGAGGCTGATTTAGGTCTTTGAAAGGATTCAACAACACCTCCAGAGCCTTCGCATAGTTAGGTTTAATCATGTGCGAAGGTCGGCCAATAAATTGGCGGATATTCTGGCCAATCAAGGAGTGATTTGTTCAGAGTGTAAGGTTAAAATGGAGTGGAAAGATATGCCTCAGGACAGATTAAAGGTGTTTTGTCATAACCAAGCTGAGAAAGATCGGAGGTGGTTCAAATCAGAGTCATGGAGGCTGGTTCCAGATGATTAGGCTTCATTTTGTTTTTAGGCCTATCACGTAGTCTGGCCCTTGTAGATGACAGCTCACTGTAGGTCTCTGCATCCTAGATAATTTTGGAGACAGATGCTTCAGAGGAATGGCTTGGTCGGATTAGGGCGAAGCAGCGGAATCTGGGTTTTATCGGTGAGCGAAATATCTCAGGTTCTCTCTCAATGGATACCATACCGCTCTTGGATAGGTTTACAGCATATCGCAAGCGTTCTAGGTGGGAAGCAGTTTTAAAGTTTTGGGAGCGATTCCATCCATATATTGACACGTGGCCAAGGGGAGGGACCGAATACCGCCCTCATTGTGCGCTATTGTTCGGTCCACTTGACCTGTGCGATATGATTCTTAACCGTTGGATTAATCATGGTGGATAGATGGTCAAGAATGATCGTGCATGTCGGTGGGTCCGTGGGTTAAGTGCCGAGCAGCTTGGTACTGCGTTTTCCTCCAAGGCCATCGGAACTGGAGAGAAGATTGGATGGTTGAGATTAAAGAGGAAAGTCAAGATGAGTAATAGTCCCCTGGCGGGAATCGACATCTTGAGTAAGGTTAATAGGTGGACCTGATATCCTTTCAGAATTTGTTTCCTTTTCGATTAGGACCCATTTGTAAAAGGTTATGTGGGCGCTTGGAGCCTACTCATTTTGATTTTCTTCCGTTGATCTTTGATGGTAGGTTTCTAAAGTCTTAATTTTTTCAGTCTTTTGAATGGTCTGAGGTTTTGTGGTTAGGGTTTGGAGTTTCGGCGTACAACATGATGCCCGTGATGCATAGGCCCTCATGGGATTTGTACTTTATGTAATTTATTTTCACTATTAATGATATAGAAGGCTCAACTCTTGCTTCAGCAAAAAAAGAAAGAAAAAAAGTCAATATTGATACAATTGTTTGCATACATGAACAATTCACAATGAATCATTTACATCATACTTTAAAAAGTTCTAATGTCATTAAACATTGAAGGAGTCAAAAGAAAGAATTGTATTATAGATTTTCAATCAATCTACCATTTTGAATACAATCCTCAAATATTTTATGGTAATCATCATGAATAATTTTTTTTTACAAGAATAAATAATTTATGGCACAAAAGCATCTCTTTTTTTTAGATGAAAAAACAGAACTTCCATTCAATAAAGAAAAATCTTTACATATTCATGATTCTTTCCAAGATAGATTGTAGACAAGAGTAAGTATGTTCCACCAACATCTATCTTATGACATAATCTATTGTAGTGTCAAATCATCAATCGAAAGAGTGCAGAGATGCATCACTGACCACAATGAAAAAGGAAAAAATAAACAGGTGAAACCAACAAAAAGCCATTTAGTTTAATGAAAAAATGGAAACAAAAAAAAACCAAAGATAGGGGAGGGAACTAGATCTAAAAAAAAACATGTCATTGCTCTGACCACCATAAAAGAGTTCAAAGAACATGAACCCAAGGCAGATGGAGAGGCTGAGAGTGGAAAGAGAATCTGCCTCCAAATTTTCTTCCTGATAGACATCCCTGAAGTTGATTTCCGGGATGAGAGGTAGGAAATTCCTAATCTGTAGCAACCAGTTTTAGAGACCGGGGACATCAAGAGATGAGATTCCTTTCACCCAGTTAATCGTAGATAAGGAGTTTCCAATGATTAAGATTTTGTCAATGCCAAGTGAGGAAGCACATTGCAGGTTTCCCTAAAGAGCTAATAACTCAGCCCTACCATTGTGTCCTCTACCACCATACCAGGAGAAATGGAAGTGAACATCTAGGTCAAATTGAAGAACAACCGCACATTCATAGTCACCACCGGAGGAAGCCCCATCAAAGAAACATATTGGATAAATTCTCTCCACATCAGAATAAGAGATAGATTGACGAGGGATTTTGGTTGCCAAGAGACACTCTCTTGGAATAATTCTAATATACCTATAGTACCTCGTTTGATGTGCAAAGCTTTTCCTTAAAAAATAAGGGCATTACAAGCCCTCCAGATGCCCCATAGAACATCGAGAGGGATAATCTTGTAGGCATTCATTCTGTAGTTCCAAAGGAGTACGCAATAATGGATGGAAGGTACATTACTAATAGTAGGGATTCCAAAACGAATTGATACCTCTGGCCACATTTTAGAGGCAAAATGATAGCGAAGGAATAGATGTGGGCCATTCTCCGAATCCAACCTGCAAAGCAGGCACCATCGAGGGTTAAAAAAGACTCTCTTGAGAAGATTATCCTAGGTCAATACTCTATTATGGATGGCAATCCAAGAGAAGCATTTTAGCTTCATGGGAGCATCCCATTTCAAAATCAACAAGGTGAATTTTGTCAATGGTAGGGGAAGAGAGTTCGAAGTGATGTGGTCGTAGGACTCCTTGAGAGGGATTCTATCATTGATCATCTGCTCCCCTCCTCACCCCCCTACACTAGCTTATCCAGACCCGGTGATAAGTGGATATTGACCATGCATAGACTACTGCGATAGTCTTCCCACTCAGTTGTCATGTCCTCCTATAAACCAATTTTCCATGCATGTGACCAATCCTGAGCAACATGGACAAGTCTATATCTCTCCCATGGGCTAGCAAGGGTGTTAATCGCCATATAGGAGAGAGATTTGATTATTTGTATTGGAAGAGAGTGGCATCCACTGAAACCCTTGATGGAATCCAAACCAATGTGGATCCTTTGTCCATTTCCAACCACCCATCGAAGGTTACTGCTTAGCCACAGTAGGACAACTCTAATACTTCTCAAAATCTTGGAATGGCAGCTAGATGAAGGTGCCCCCTCAACAATCCATTCCTCGATTATGCATTGAAGGGAGTATTTGTATTCATATGCTCTATCAGATCCCTTTATCACAAAATAACCTCGACAAATTTGTTGCGAAAAGGGCTAGGATAAATGATCGTGTGTTAATAATGCCCTAGGCTCCACATACAATCGACTTGGCAATGGACATTAACCCAATTAAATGGTCCCAGGTATTTAAAACCATCTATCATAGAGAGTATTTTTATTCCAAACAAGGACGCTATTTCAACTACTTCTAGGTCATCCACTACCACATCTATCAGTTCATTTTTTGTCTTTGTTTATGTAGAGCCCAAAAGATTTATCGAAATCCATGAAGATCCTATGAAAAGCGACCCACTTAGAGAGTCTTGTTTCACGAGCACACAGTGTGTCATAAACAAGCATCAACTGAGAAATTTTTCATCCTTTGGATATTTTGCATCCTTATATCAATGTTTCCTCAAACCTTGCCTTAACTCCCCTGTTGAAGGCATCCATGATCAAAATGAAAAGAAGTAGAGATAGTGCACATCATTAGCGAAGCCCCCTATAAATTTTGAATAAATGAGTTTGCACCCCGTTGATGAGAAAAACCATAGACGTTGATGTTATGGAAGATATTATCCACTTCACATGCTTGTGCAAAAAACCATTTTTATACAGGATCATTGAGAGAAATTCCCTATCCACACAGTCATACACCCTGTGGAGGTGAAATTTCATGTTCCTTTTTAATTTCTCTTCGATGGGAGAGTTTATAAAAAAAATGAACATAATAGATGTTGGTACGTAATTCAAACTTCTTAGTTTAGTTGTTTCACTTGAAGTAATCTTTAACAAGTTTTTTATATCCTCCATTACCAACCATAGAATTATCAAATTCTCTAGCATTACTTTGTAAGTTTATATGAAACATGTTTTAAATAAATCATTTGATTTTAACCTACATGCTTGAGGTATATATTTCTCACCTTCACCTGTTTGTATTTCTTTCATTGTCTCAAGTAACAACTCTATCAATCTCATCAGCAAATGTTTTTTTCCTTCTAGAACCCTGTGTTAGAGAGAAAAGTGTGTAGAACTAGATGATGTACATGAGTGCTTATGAGTGACCATCCTCTCCAAGAAATCCCTTTCATACCCCAATGTATGTCCAAATCCATATTGGATTTGTTGGAAAGATTGACCAATTGGATGGCCCAACCTTAAAGTTGTTAATGTCAATGTTGTTTTGAACTGAGTTGTGATGTCTTCCATCCATTTTTATAAGATTGGATATGTTTGTTTGTTGGGATATATGTTTTAATTATGAATAATTCATTTGTTCTGGATAAAAAGAATGCAACAATAGTTTTGAGAAATAATTTATGTGTCACTCAATGGAATTATTATTGTGATTTTGATTAAAGTAAAAAGAAAAAAATATATTAATGTTAAAGAAATATTATCATGACAATATGTATTTATGATTTTCTAGATCATTGTAAAATGTAAATTATAATAAAAGTATATTTTCCAAGGATAAAAGTATATTTTCCATGGATGTAAGATTTCAATGGCTCTTTTT